>KZ109621.1:1380-43622 GCA_002116395.1 Ramularia endophylla | reverse complement strand
AGACACGCGCTAATATAATAACCGCCGAGCGTACGTTTAGCGCCCTCCGCCTTATCTATACGCGCCTCCGTAACCGCCTTAACGACGAGTAGCTCGATAAACTCCTTACCGTATACTTTAATAGCCGCGTTAAAGTATAGTACGAGGCGCGCCTTACTAGTAATAATACTACGAGAAAGAGGAAGCGTAGACTTAATAGCGCTACTACTATACTAGACGATAAGAAGTAGCTTCTATAAGAGTTTAAGTAGATAAACGAGGCTATACTTAACTATAGTAAGTTTATAGATTAAATCGTAAGAGACGGTAACGAGCTATTAAAGTAGTAGGTATAGACAATAATTACTAACTTCTTAGCTATCGACGATAAAATAGATAACCTAGTAGATATAGACGATAGGTTTAAGGGTACTAAGGAAGAAGGAACGTAGTACTAAACTAGCCTATAGGCCTTCTCTTTTACTATTAGCTCTTAATTCGACGAGATACGTCGATTATAGCCCTTAGAGCGTGTTTCTTATCTACTCCTTTAACAATTAATAGGTCCTTATCGCCTTAAAATTACTAAAACCCTTATTAAACTTACTAAAACCCTTACTAAACTACCTACCTACGGCCTTACTAAATACACAGTACGTTCGCCAAGATAGTACCTTACCGTAGGTTACTAACGCACCGGTTTTTGAGCCGTTAGTTACATGATTACGAACGGTACAAAGTCGATCCCTGACTACCATCGTAACACAAAATGCCGCGTCCCAGTCGCACGAGATATTCTCGGCGAGCGGAGTTCATTTTGGCGCTTGCGTTCGGCCCAGCTTAATATTATTAAGCTTATTATCTCAAAATCAACAGCGTCTTCGTGCCGCGGGGATCCTGACGACCCATATTTCTGTGTCAGGGCAAACAATGCCTGCTGAGACCGTCCAGTCAGCAGAGCCAATAGACCAGATGAAGAAGAAGCGGTAGAGTCAAGACTCATCGCAGCTTCCAAGTCTTCTCGCCCACAAGAAGGCTCGAGGGAGGAAACCTAGAACACGCCAAAAACGTGCTCGCGACCCACGATCGGCGGTAACGGGGGCAGAGCCAAGCGGCACAAGACGCACCAAGAAGTACAAGACTTTGGCGCGAGGAAGCAGCTCCAGAAAGGGCATGGCTTTGCTTGGTGCATGCAGCGCCAAGAGCTCATGCCGTTGCTCCCGTGCCGTACGGAGGGCATGGTGTGTGAAGGTAAGTCGGTCTTCTGGCCAGACAGCTCAAGCAGCGTGTACTGCACTAGCCAAGATTCAATTGTCCATCGAGGATGTCTTCACCTTGCAGTGAGATCCTGTAAAGATGATGATGCTTGGTCCGTATCCGTGGTTGATGAGCCTTTTTAAAGTTGGACGCCGCGTTACTTTTGCAACTCTAGACGAACGAACAAGGTTTAGTTTACCAAGCTGGCGTATGCTTGGCATTCTGTGCGCATCTTCCATCTTGAACTCCTCCGTCCTTCTCGTGCGTTCTCACCTGTTGCTCTCTTGTCGCCCACGAGTTTCAATCTCAACATCGTCTACTACCATCGCGGAGGACTGCTGAAAAAGCCATACTGATTCATACATCTGTGGAATACCATTCTCATCATCCACGGACTTCCGGATTTAGGCTTGCGCTTGCGCTTGATCTGTCCTTGCACTGTGCCGCCGCGGTTGCTTGTGCTTGTGGTGTGTCGTGATCTCTTCACATGCCGTCCCAATTTTCACACACTGACATACAATACAGCTTAATACATTGCATATCAAGCTCATTCTAATCGATGATTGGAATGGGCGGGATGGAGACATACAATGGTCATGTGCGGACTCCGCAGGATGCCATCATTTTGTTTGAAGCATGTCGCATCGGATTGCTGCCACGGGTCCAGCGGCGTCTTTCTGACAAGGAGCGAACTTCCATCACATCTGGTTCTGTATTCGTGTGGGATGAGCGCGAAGCCGGTATGCGGAGATGGACCGACGGCAAATCCTGGAGCGCGAGCAGAGTTTCCGGTAGTTTTCTAACGTATCGCGAGATGGAGGGAAAGCGAGGTACTGCCAGCTTTGACAAGAGCTCCAATCGCGACGGCATGAATGGAGCACCGGAACCAGAAGATGATGGCGGTGGTCCAGACGGCTACCGTTACAAGCCGGACGGTCTGATGAAGCAGTCGTTCTCCATCACCACCAACCAGGGACAGCATCTTCACCTTATCAGCTACTTTTCGCGCTCGTCGAACGCTCCAAGTTTGCTGCAGCCAAGTCAAGACGTGCAGCTGCGCCACATCCGCCCCGAAAAAGGCATGTATCCAGATTCGACCATCCATGAACAGAGCAACATTCCAGCTGTGACGCGTGGACCTATGGGCTCCCCTAGCTATACTCACGCACCGAATCAGGCTCAGCCATACAGCAGGGGACCTCCAGGACCATACTATGGACACCATTCTTGGGCGCCGCCCAGCCCACTTAATACACCACCACCTCACTACGGATACTCGCCGTCGCCTTACTATCAGCACGCTCCCGGAGGTCACCAAATGCACCCAATGCACTACCCGCCGCCACCTTCCTCTTATGGACACTACCAGCAGGGTACAGCGTATGACCGACCTCCACCTCCCATGTCGAATGCAATGCCACCATACCAACATTATCAACATCCCCCTCCAAATGGACACCAAAGCAGCTATCCGCCACCACCCGCAACATATCACGTAAGCTGATACCAGTAGCGGCAGTCTTCTAACATATACTAACCTTTTATTAGTCGTCTTACGCTACATACCAGCCTCCACCTCTGCAGGCGCCACCATACCCTCCACAGACTCCATCTTACGACCAAAGGCAAACACCAACAGCAGCAGCGCCGCCATCTACCGCGGAAGCTGCTCCTCAATCACCAGCTGTTGCCTCACCCAGAGACGCAGAGGATCCAAGAGCGCAAAAGTCAACGCCTAGCGAGACTACCGGAACGCCTCAGGCTGTAGTCGGTGCTCTTCCACCTCCACCTCCTGCTTCTGGTCAGACCATTCCCAGCATCTCTGCAATGCTCAACGCTGGTGAAGGTGGGAAGCCTCCGCCACGCACGAGCAGTCGTAGCCCTGGCGGTACTGCTCGTGGCGCCTTGCAAGACATTCCCAGTCATAAGCTTGGCTTCGAGGTGAGCCGGGACGTACAGGCTCTTCGAACCTTGGACAAGACGACCTTTAAGCAGTATTAGGGAAAAAGCAGCTGGGACGCACAAGCTCTTCGCACTTTGGACAAGATGGCCTTCAAGCAGCCAACAGCTCGGAAAGGCCATGCTTCTCGTTCCGTATCCAGAAGTCCATTGGCATCCCCAGGAGACGAACGCGACGACCCTGTTGCCCGCACGCAAAGTCCAGCATTCAACGTTTTCGTATCGTTCCAGGCTGGTTCTCAATCCGGTATCGACAAGGACGCCAGACGAGCAATACGATCACAAGCAGCGAAAGCAAGCACCGATGCCAGAAAACGCACCATTGCCACCAGGCTCGCAGCTAAGAACAGTATGACATTTGAATCAGCAAGTCCAACCTCTGCAGCTACGAGCAATTCGGCAAGCAGTCCGTCTTCGGCTTCGGCTTCGCATTAGAAAAGCAGCATTGAAAGGGAGATTGCAATGGAGAAAGCTTCCCGTCGGCTGTGAATTTCTGTAGCTACGGCTGTGGAATAGGGTCTGGGAGGGATGGTTTTTAAGCGATGGGCGCTGAGGAGTAAATAACGAGGTTGTCTTGCTGGGTACTAGCGCGGCGCAGTCAAGAGTCTACGTGTAATGATGCGCGCGATTTTGATATTACTAAAAGTGTGATTTGAAGTCATAAATCCTTCTCGACTCGTCGCCTCGTGGTACAGCGCCTTGCGATGACATGTGTGACCGCAATGACGCCTCAAGATTTTCTTCCAAGCTCCCTCCGAAGCTCGCATATCGACATTGGAGCTTGAAGGGCCACTTCGACGGCTTGAACGCCGGTATCGACGAGACAGCAGGTTCTTGAACTCGTCCCTTTCTCCGCGCGATTACAGTGAATTTATCTTGCGCGAACATTCTGTCATTTTGAGCCTAGAACCGAGTGGACTGCTGAGCTGCAGCATTCCTGTCGATGTCTATCCGATCGGGGTGAAAAGCAGCTGCACAAGCTTGTTGTCCATTGAATGGCACTGCTTTCCGTCAAACATATGGGTATCTTCTCGTCCCTCGTAGCCATAGGCTCCCACGCGCACAATCAACGCAGCAACGCAGAAAATTCCATTTCGTGCCTCAAACATCGCTCTCTGGCCCGGGAGTCAAGTCAAAACTATGCACTGCGCTTCTTATCGGGATCCGCCTGCGACGAATTCCAGCCTAGTCGTGACTTGTAGTTGGGCAGCTCAGCGTTGTGCCAGACGTTGTAGATTGCTCTAATCATGGAAGTCAGCATCGCGCTATCAAAACCAATGCTCATACGCGGTGTGGCACTCACTTCTGTGTCTGATCTCCAACCTTCTCGTCCGAGCTTTCTTTGACACCCACTCTTAGACCACCTTCCTTGGTGAAGGCCATGTGCTTCTTCTCCATTTTCTTGCCAGCGCGATCAGCCAGCTCGTTACTCCATAGGTAGATTTGGTATCCGATGAAGGCAGCAGCGCCTACCACGACGAAGAGGACGATGAGCGGAATCAGATTTGAAGCTTTCGCCATGATCGCGTCGTCCAGAGGTGTCGGTGAATGGATATGTGTGTGTTTCGGGAGCGGTCAGGAGCTTGGGTTCTCAGGTATAGGTGTAACACGCGACTATGCGTAGGTGGAAGTGAGTGTGGCTGAGTCCTTGCTCCAGCCTCCAGCCTCACCTCAAGCCGCACGTGAAAACAAGATGCGAGGCGATACGAAATCTAGAATCAAACTCAATCAAGACTTCCTCTTCCACGACATCACGGCACACCAGAAACACTACCTCTTGCTTCAGCATCTCGGCGCAAAGGAGAAGGATGCAACGCTTAGCTGCTCACAGCCCAGCAGGGTCTGTAGTCCTTCGAGCGGCGAGAACAGACGAAGGCCACAGCTCCGCACCTAGGCATTTCTGCTCCGATGAGTTCGGTTGCCATACCTTCATCTGCGTTATGCCGACATCACGTTGCGGTCCGGTCTTGACTTTTGATCAGAAGCGGGAGACAACTAGGCGACCGCTTGGATCTGCTGTCGTCCCCTGAAGTGACACATTGGGAATGGGTCGAGAAGTCCTGGATTTGCAGCTGCATTGTGACGAGCATCTTTTATTTCAGGTTCCGGCCATTCTCTAAACATAGGGGACGAATTCGAAAACATGGCATTTACTGCCGGGATCAAAGTCCAGCGAGCTTCGGAACGTGTGCAGCTCGACCTCTCCCTATTCCCGGATCGGTTCGGCTTCGAAAGGGCTATGTATCACTGTGATTGACGATACATACGTTGTAGACCAAGCGATTGTCTTAGCACCGGCAGGCAAGTACTCGTCGATGTCGAAGGCGCCCGAAGCGGGCTATTGTATCGCTTCCCATCAGCGCTCCTCGCATCAACCTCAATAAGATTTTCACCATGGTTCCTGGTCATTCTTTCACTCATCCACTTTGGGATCCAAAGCTTTTTCATCATACGACCCGGTGCTCGGTGCTCTGTTGGGGTGTTTTCCTCCCAATCCATGGGATGCACAGCTAGCCGCCATCGATCAATCTCCGGATGGATCTCGCGCGATGCCACAAGAGGCAATATGGATGGAAAGGCAGGCATGTTTTGTTCATGTGGAAGTTGTAAGCAGAGCTTCATTGATTTGAATGACTCTTGTCAACGAGCTTACAGAGGATGGCCCACTTCTTTGTGACGAGAAAGAGCATGCTGTTCTGGAAATATAGCCTATCACGACTGGCTCGTTGACACAACTGACTTCGATGTTCTCCATACCCGACAGCTTCCAGGAAGCCTGGGACGGCTCCGTCCTTCAAGTATCGCGAATGTGCTGCTTTGCTGGGAGACGATTGACCCGTAAGCATCTCCGTATCTTGTTCGAGGAAATTATGATAAACATCATCGAACAAGATACACTCAAGTCTCGGCGAGGCCGTTGCGGCTGTGACAGGCAGCTAAATTGTTGCCTTGGGCGTTGCCCGTTATACCCGACATCTGGTACTAAAGTTCGCAAGCAAATAAGCTTTGCCAAAGCTTCGACGCTAAATTCATCGGGAACTGTTGCGCTCGAAGGAATGCTCACGTCACCCGGGCGCAGCGCATTGGTCGCATCGCTTCCGCCGAAGCATTACCACACGACAAAAAGCAGTATAGTTGCGACCTGGACCTCACGTCAGAGACCGCTCACAGGCTGTATAGTGTTGTGGCTTGGACATGTACAGTCGGGCAAGCATGAGCCAGCCCCAAGGCATCACTTTAGGAGCCGAACTTGTGCAATAGACTGTTAACGCAGCACGGTTGCGCCTACAGAGGTAGGTACATATTGAGCTCTGCTTGCATTCCTTTGTCGAATCATCCCAGCTACGTTCGATCTCCACGTCCATCTGTGTTGAATACCGCACAGCACCATGATCCTCGACAGCCATGCAGACCTCTCCATTGCGGAGATCGTCTTCTACGCACCAGCACTTTGTCTGTCAGTACTCATCTGCTTCCGACAAGGCTTCACCAAGAATCTTGGCTGGTTTTATTTGGTCACCCTTTCCATCCTGCGACTCATAGGCTCATCGACCACACTGTACATTGTCACGAAAAACGACCTCTCCGTCAGCCTTCTCGAAACATCAGCAATCACCAATGCTATCGGCACCGCGCCGCTTCTCCTTGTCCTTCTTGGATTTCTGGAGCGTATCAACCAGCGAATGGACCAGAAAGGTCTCGGCCTTGTCGTATTTCGACCTATACATCTTCTGTCTCTGGGAGCTTTCATTTTGGCAATAGTTGGAGGTGTAGAGAGAGCGGATGCTGGCTCATACAATACTGGAAAAGCGTGTTTGGAAGCTGCTAGCATCATTTTCCTGGCCAACTGGATTATGCTTGCGGCCATTGCCATCTTCACGGCGATGCATAAGACCCACATTCAACCCTCCGAGCACGCACTCTCGCTGGCATCCATCATCGTTCTGCCTTCTCTCTTGGTCAGGGTACTCTACACAGTTCTCATAAGTTTCGGCAACCCAGCCTCGATCTTCAACTTTTTGACGCCGAACATCTGGGTTCAAGCATTCATGAAGTTCTTGATGGAAGTTCTTTGCGTCTCGGTGTATATGTGGGCAGGTCTATCCTCTCTTAAACAGACTCCGATTGAGAGCAAGTCGAGAATCGATGGAGATGTCGTTGAGTCTGGAGGTTATGTTCCTTCTGAAAAGAGCCACAGGCGGAATCGGAGGCAGGAGAGGAGTCTTGGGCATTACAGACCTAGTCGTTTGATCCGAAACGCGATGCAGTAACATTGATCGTACAATGTGTCGTCGAAACTTGGATCTCGAGCTTGTGCCTAGGGATATCTGGATTTAGATGTATATACCACTTGCTTGAATGATTGCTCACTTCGATCGATATGATTACCTGACACAGTATGCTATCGGTGCAAGATAGTGTGGAATCCTAGCAAGATCTCGGCTGCCATCTATATCAATGTCCTTCCTCGATGCCACTACCCCAACCCTAACCCTAAGACGTTGAAGCTCAACGTTTTGCTCACTTCTTTTTAATTGCCACAGAAGTAAAAGAAGAACATATGGTATTCGCTTTTCGACACGCTGCTGGCCAGCTTCAGGTCGGGCGCGAGCGTCGTCAAAGACGCTCCAATACTCGCTAGCGTACAGCTTATGTGGCTGACACCTTGTCCATCTCAAGATATATATTCATTATATCTGCAATCCTAAACACTACACGCTAATCCATGGCTCGAACGCAAGACAAAAGAGGCAAACAAGAGTCCGCTTGCGTGAGCATCCTGCGGCTCCAAGCACAAAATCGTTCCATCCAGTAGCAGCTTTTCGTCCCCAAACACCAAACAGCTGATCATACACAACACATGAAACATGTCAAGTCGCTAACAAGCATTCTGTCGTCCATCAATACCGCCACGACCAACAATCGCACTCATCAAGGTCTCCATTTTGGCTTATTGTCCACCACTGATTGATCCATACGACTCATAGCCCGCTCGCCACTGCCATTCGGCACAGTGCTCAAGCGACCTCCATTCATCGTACTGGGAGTTGCCCGACCACTGCCATTCGGCACAGTGCTCATACGGCCTCCGTTCATTGCGCTAGGAGGTCGTTTATGATGATGGGAAGGCGCTTCATTGTCGGCATCGTTTCCGTCCGTGAACTTGGGCAGCATACTACTCCGTCTTCCACTAGAACCAACGAGCCGAGAAGGCGGCCGGGTACCCAAGACCGGAGCAGAAGCTTTCTTGCGCAATGGGCTGCGTTGCCTCCCAGGAGTACCCGAAGGAACTGGAAGTGAGACATTGCGTGAAGTTCCAGGTGTGGCAGCAATGGGCCCGGGAATGGAAGATGGCTGTGAACCCGGTGCGCTGAAGATACGTGGGACAGGTGTTCGGCTTCCAAGTGTGCTTGAAGGTGTTGCGCTGCCAGTCAAGCTTGAGCGTAGGTAGCTCCTCTTCGGCGTTATGGGTGCCTTGGCGTATGGTGAAGGCTCGTATGCTGAGAGTGGACGGAAGTCATGTGCTTCGGGCTTGATCGCATTCTGCCAACGGCTCTTATTGTTCAGAGGCAGAGGATCGGGCCTGCTTGGCCAGACTGGAGTTTTAGACGGAGTTGGGATGGACGATGCGGACTGAGGACTGGACTGCAGGTCTCCATATGATTTCCGTGGTATCAATGTCCGCCGTGGCAGTGAGCTGGAAACGGATAAGCGATCGTTGGGTTTACTGCTGCTGTTCCGTGTCTTGATGTTGATGAGAGGTGTTGGCGTTCTTGATCCGAAACTGTCCGTTCTGCTGGTGGCACCGAGCACGCTGCTCGCTGGTGAGGTGCCTGGTGTATCGACCATGCTGCTTCCAACGGAACGCTCACTGGAGATGACTGTGGATACTGAGTCTCGTAGACCTTTATCTCGACTCTCGATGTTGATCTCTTCGACTTTGATGTCGATCTCGGCCATTTGCTGCTGTAGAGAGGTCCATCTCTGCTTCATCTCGCTCTGCAGCCGCAAGATCTCCCCATTGAGGGTGAGGCGATCCAATACGCCTCGATCGATGATTGCAAGCACTCGCTCGACGGCAGGACCATAGTGCCGCTTCTTCGCCTCGTAATTTTCGATCTTATCGTGCAGGTCTGCGATGTGCGTTTGTTGCTCGTTTCTGTCAATTGCGTCCTTCAACTTTTGATGGCTTCGCGTGATCGATTCGCACATCTTTAGAGCTTGTCTACCAGCATTCCTGAACACTAGTACCCATCTGTCTTCTCCCAATTCGCGTCTCAATGATTCGGCATCTGTCTCAAGCTTCGACCATTGCTTCTCAAGTTGATCCTGGCGTTGGTCCAGATCCAGACAAGCACTTGGAAACACATCGCTCCCTCGGGACTGCCATGTCGATAGTCGCATCGGTAGGAACTCCAAAGACGCTCGTAAAGGCTGCATTCGAGCGAACAGCGCCAACAAACTTGAATCCTCCTTGTTCTCGTTTGGCGGCGCGGGCGATCCCAAAGTGAATGGCGCTATGCTGAAGCGATTGGATGCTTTCTGTCTTCCAGGTTGATCCTCGACAATCGTTTCCAGTTCGCTCAAATCGATACTATCTTTCGAGCTCAGTAGATTCTCGGCACCAGAGTGGCGCTTCTCTTCCATCTCAAAGACTAGTCGGTTCAAGCCGTCCATTTCTTGAGCAATCTCGCCGAGAACGGTATTCCACAGCTCCTCCCACTCCATGGCAACCTCGACCTGCTTCTTGATGCCATTCAGAGTATTTCGGATCTGCTTCCAACTCACAATGATTGTCTCCAACTGCTGCTCACTAGCTTTGTTCTCTTCCACTGTGAGCAATCCGATATCATCGCGAGTCTGCAGCCGCTCAATCGATAGGATGTATACCTCGACCAACTGTTGGAAGCGATTTATAGCATTGTCGACTTCCTCCATGCCCTCTCTACCACCAGCAGCCGCCCACTCTACATCATCCTCCGCATTCAACCCATCCAGCACATCTGACGCCTTGCTTATCCACATGCGTATTTGCTCAGAGGCGTCTGTCAAGGCCTTTGCAGCCTCTGTGGACGTGGGTATGGAAGATATGCGTTTAGCCAGGGAATTTCCGTCCGGTAATCGCATTGATGTGAGTTGTGCTAGTTGGCCAGTAAAACTCGCGCGGCCCAGTGTATAGATTGATCCTGTGCGCGACAGACTGGGCCGGCTGAACTCGCTGTCGCTTACATGATCCGCGCCGCCATTGGCCCAGCTCGGCGTAGGAGACGCCATGCCCAGCGCAAGTGAGGGCGAGGGAGAAGGAGCGTTCGCGCCAGAAAAAGGCGGAAAGGGCGGGTCGTTCGCAGCAACGTGCGTCTTGGGTGTCGTCGGCGTCGAGCTCCTGGGTCTAGCGAGCGCCTCTTCGGTAGCTGGTCCAGGTCCAGGTCCAGGTACAGTCACAGTCCGGGGCGTGGGGGAGAGAGGCTCCTTGGTGTGGAGGTGCAAGCGCGTCTTGCCTACGTCTGGAAAGCGGAATTTGTTGGTATCGTGAAGCTCGTCAATGTGGTCGTCGTCTGTCTCGGAGGGCGCCAGACTGTCGCTAATGTCAATTACAGACGAAACATCGTCACTCTCAAACACCGACGTCTCGTTGTCCTCGGATAATACGGGTCCGCCGCTGAGCCTGACACCGCCCGGCATCATCCAGGACGACGAGCTGCCCGCGCCCGCGCCCGCGACCGCTACCGTTCTCCGCCGCACAGCTGCCTCCGTTGCGCGCGCCCGTTGCAAACGCTCCAGCTCTTCGATTTGTGCCTCAGGAATGCGCCCAATGTCTTTCCGTGCAGCGTCGCGTTCGCGCACCCGCTTCTGCTCCTCCAGTCGCTTCAAACGCAGTTCTAGTCCGGGCGCGAGACGTTTGATCGGGCGTTTCCTGCCTCCGTGTGCTGCGATATCCTGGATTGACGGAGAATGCGCCTCAGGCTTCCCCTGCTGGCCCTGGTCCTGGCAAGCTTCCAGAGAGTCAGTGGTGGGGATAGCAAACGTATTCCGCCGATCGGCGACTGCCATTTCACCACGTCAGTCTCAGCTCAGGCTGGAGTAAACAAACGCGCTTTCCTGCTCATGTTGTTCTGTGCAGAGCAGGAGTGCGCGACCGTTTTACTTTTAGAGCTGGCAGGGCATGTTTATGAGAGCTGCACTTTAATACGCTTCGCGCCAACTCTCGGGCTCGATTCTCGGGTGCACGTCTCTTCTCACTTTCCTCCAAAGGCCAGCGCGTGTAGACGCGTTATGATAAACAATGATTGGATCCCGCGAGCGGGAGGTACAACAATCGGTTCAGGCACCAGGTACACCACCCAAATTTACATGTTTCACGATACCTCTCCAACCACAACCACAACATCAACATCAACAACAAACATTCACGTACGAAGCAGGCTGCAGGGCAGGGTATCGTCAGCTTCATGCAGCTAAGATCGGGGCTACGGCAGATCGCGCGGTCTCGTGGAACGAGCCGAAAGTACATCTTCCTTCTTTAGTTCTACCCTTGCGCCTATCCGCACTTTTAATTGTGCAGTTATGAATAGATGTCACCCTGGGAAGTGTTGAGATTGACACCTCCTGCAATGCGCTGGACACATCGAGGACTTCAAAGTTCAAAGAACAGCGAAACATGTAAAATCGATATACAGCGTCTTCGCACGTCGGAGGTTACTCCTCTCCGGACGGACCGCTGTTTCTTTTTGACTGGATTGGCTGCAGTCCCTATTTTGCAAGGATTCTGCGGGAATCGCAGTCACTTCCGATGTGCTCAGACGCTGTATCATTTCAGTATTCAAGAAAAAAGCTCACATTCTGACCAACACTTGGGGCCGGGGTATCATCTCGCTCTGTCCTCTAGATATGCATCTTCTTAATTAAACAGCAACCGTCGTTGGTAGACCGCCGTTCCCCTGCGCAGTCGCTTGAATCTCTTCGTGAGTATGCGCAGGTTGGACTTCGTCCTTTCGCCCAGTCTCTGCCGTCGTCCCGGTTCGGGTCAGATCAGGCGTGGAATTCCCAGCAGCAACTGACTGATCTTCCGGCATGCTCTCTTTTGCCTGCGACTCTGCCGCAACTCCTGCAACTGGCTTCGTGTCGACAACAGAGTCGACACCTGGCTGTACCTCAGGCTCACCGATCTTAGCTGCCAACTCTGCTGCAAACTCCGCAATGGGTCGAACATCAGAAGCACTAGCATCTGCATCAGACATGGGAGATGCAACCTCCGAGACGTCAGTCTTGGAAAGGTCCTCGGAAGCCTCAAATTTCAGCTCAGGCGGCCTTCTCCTTTCCTCCCTTCGTTTCTCCAACATCCACTCCTCCATCAGCTCCTTTCGCACACCTTGACACCACTTCAAGATGGCCTCGTCAAATTTGCGCCAGGCTGCTTCGTCCTTGTCATTGACAATGTCAAGTACGGGAACATCCAAGACAATGTCCCAACGCAGCTCAGCAGCCTTGACCCAGTATCGCAGATTATCAGCCATTCGGTAAGGCTTGGCGACGTCCGCGTGCCAGGTCTTGATCTCGTGAAAGCGACGCTGAGAACGCGCAACAAGAGCGTTGTGTAGTTGCACCAGACGCTGGCCGTCTTGCAGCGTGCGGAGGAACTCGTTTGATAGTTTGTCGTTCTCGGCAGAACACTCCGGCCATGTAGGTAAAGCAGGGTCAGTTTGATCGAAGGATCGCATGAACAGACATTCTCGCTCGCGTTCCCTTCCAGTCCAGTCTCCCTCACGCCACACCCACGATTCCCGCTCGGCAGCTTCTTGCTGTTCAACTGCCTCTTCTCGTTTGAGAAGCTTGTCGATACTCTCGATCCAAAGGAGAATGCCGGTCAGTTCGGTCAGACGGATACCGCCGCGGAAATTCCGACTTGCCATTCGCTTGAGAACGTCCAGAACTTGGTAGAGATCAGAGCGAATGATCTTCTCAGATCTGATTGCGTACAGCTTCTGTGGCTTTTCGTGCGCGGTGTAGTAGTTCTTTGCTGCTCGAATCGCCAAAGTGATGATGTCCAAGAGATGCATGCCTTGAATCTCGTGATAGCCACTGTTTTCTTCAACCTGATTCTCCTGCTTCTGCGTTTCCTCCAGGACTTTGCATGCATCTTGTAGGGCTTCTTTTAATTCCCTCCGAAGGACGGGCATATCTGGCAGAGGCTCGATGTATTCTGGCTTGACCTTGTACGTGCTCACAGTTGGTGGAAGCATGATCGGGTCTCGCGGGTCCCAAAGCTCGGTGTTGAAATGCATGTCTGTAGGACTTTCAACAATGGCCGAGTCTGCTCCAGGATCCGACACTGCGTACGAAACCGCAGAGGAGTCCAGTTGGCCGTCGAACATTGAGGGAGGAGGGATGTTGTAATAGGCATTCCGTGTCATCGCAGGCTCAAGATTCTCCTTGTCGGCATTCGAGCTGCCTTTCTTCTTGCCCTCTTTTGCCAGCTGTGCACCTTTCCCATCGAGCAGTCCTGTGCGAGCAAAGTAGTACTGCATGTGTGCGATGCTTCCAAGACTCATCACGCTGTCTCTGTTGCGAGCCGAGTCCGCAAATGAAGTTCCCTGTGGCCGCATGTAACCTCTCCTCCGCACCACTGTCGCCGCACCCTCCGAGAGTCGTGATTGCCGTGATCGAGTGGAGAGGGTGGACCCCGTGGAGCTGGACGGCGTCGAGACGGAGCGGTCCAGCAGCGGCACCGCGTCCAGAGCCATCGACGGCGACACACTCGGTGAAGGAGAGTCTGGCCGCTGCTCAGGCGAAGCGAGGCCATTGTCGGTATCGTTGTGGCTCACCGTGGGACTCGACGTAGCCTCCGCCATGACTGGCACGCGTGCAGTTGCGAACACCCAGTAAATAGAGCCCGGCTATTTCTGTCCGGCTGCAGGAAAGTCCAAGTAGCACAACAACAGATGGTGGGGTCCCTGGACTTGACTCTTGCTCGTCGTCAGGGATGCAGCTGTGTGTCAAGATCTGGTGTAGAACTAGGAGTATGGGAACTCAACCGCCATACCAAACAAGAGCAACCACGAATGCTGGTAAAGACGATGGGGGGATACGCGAGTACCAAAGAAAGGGGTCAGCCAGCTAAATTAGCGCAACGTGCTCGCGTTGTGTCCAAAGTTTAAAAAATTGTGCTCCATCTCCGCGAAACAGGCACGCGGACCAGAGACCGGCCGGAGAGCCGGCTACGACATCCAACTCATGCTGCGATGCTGAATCATTGCAGACTCTGCAAGCAAGATGCCGTGAGTCTGAACAACTACTTCGATGCTACGGTAGCTTCTTAGAAACCAGCAGTTGCCACCAGCCCAGATTGAGATGGAATGCACTCAAGTACGGTACATTCTCAAGAAGGCTCTGGCGGGAGAACGCACGATCTGGGATTATCTAGCCCGATCATGGCTATATGCCTCAGCGTCTGTTCTACATTCATGTATGCTACGGGCACACAATGCACAGGAGTTGCTTCCCATGAAGGCCATTGCCGGAATCGTCACTTCCGTCGCTGGATGCAAATAGAAATCTAGAGTCTTTACCTGCAAGGGTTGTTCGAACATTCTCTCCTAGCACGATAGTCAGATGCATTGGACCGAGAACGACGTCGTCCCTCTGCTCGAATCGATGAGCTACACATACACTCATAAGTATCTGTGATATGGCCTCGCAACTGCCTCGTTCATGAAATCATGAAATATGACGTAACGCTGTATATGTCCATGTTTGGCTCTGCTGAAATCACTCCACCACAGTCCTACGGTAAATCAATGCGAGCTTTCTCGACATCATCCACCAACATGTCTAAGAGGGTGCGTGCCTTGACACATTGACAAAGGTTTCAACTAACACTAGCAGATCTCCTTCGCCGCCCACGGTCGAGTGCAAGGTGTCAATTTTCGTTCATGGACAGAGGATCAGGCCAGAAAGCTAGGAGTGACTGGATATGTGAAGAACGCATCCGACGGCACGGTATGTCATCTGGAAGTGGTAGCAACCCAGATGGCTGACTGCTGTCTCAGGTCGTCGGCGAAGCGCAAGGCTCTTCCAGCGCTCTCGACAAGTTCGTCCAACATCTCAATATGGGTCCCAGTGCAGCGAAAGTCGAGAAGCTCGAACAAGAGGACATCGACACAAAGGATGGTGAAAGCACTTTCAACCAGTAAGTCAGATCTCTTGCACTAAGGCTTCATATCGTCACTGACTCCACAAGGACAGAATAAGAAGATGATGACCAAATGATGTTAACGTATTCAATCCGCCTTACACTTGATGATATTCATCAGCCCTGCAGGGATTCATCAGCCCTACAAGGTAGATATTTTCAAATGCACCAGCCACCGGGAATGAAGCGGACGTGAGCAAAGGCTCTTTCAATTCTCTTGTCAGCGTGTCATCTGCCAAAGCGAATGACCCAAGGATCCCGATTTATCTTCGCCGGGCCAGAAACGGATTCAAGTGGCAAGGTCTCTTTGACTGGAAAGCCCATTTTGCAGAAAGATTCAAAGATGGTGAAGGCCCACATCTCCTTCTCAATTAGCACACGAAGTAACTGACGATGACATGTCTGTATTGCAACGCATCGAAGTCGCATATCGCTAGATTTGTGTAGAAGCTTGGCGGGTTTTCGGGAAAAGCAGGAGCAAACCAAATTCCTCTCATTGGCTGAAAACCATCCGAGCTGATCAAAGATCCTACAGACAGACAACAACAACATCGGGCACGTTTGAATTCACTGGCAAATCTGGGTAGGACCGGAACCAATCGTACAGTAAGCTCGTCCAGTCACGGGGAGGCTGAGTAGGTTCCTTTCTGTCAATCGTCGCGTCACTTAAAAAGCTCTTGCCTTCTGTCAGCCCACCAGCAGCATTCCTTCTTGTTGGATCATCACCAGAAGACAGCATCACATTTCACGCCCTACAGACCCCATATCAACACTACATCAATGCAGTGCAGACGATTGGTCGGAACAAGTACTGTCCTATCTAAGCAGGCCACTGCTCAGATCCTCAGGATTTGCAATGGCTCCTCGGTGACATCAGCCAGACCAGCCTTCGTAGGTCTTCAGCATGGTGGCGCCCGTCACTTCAGCAGTACTCCAGCTATAAGATGGTATGAAGTGCCTCATCATCATCACGAGCATCACTGACAACTCTTCGAATTTCACAGGAAAGACATTTTCCCCGAGCAGACAACCTCAGATGCGATCAAGGAGACCGAGACGGCATGGAAACACCCGTAAGTGAAACCCCCTTTACAGCATCTGAATGCATGGGAAGCGAATCTTCTTCAGAGCGGAGCAGTCGCCTCTGCCTGTCTCTCTACTGGATTGACTGCATATCCTGCTAGCCTGTGGGCCTTTGGACATCGCATGCTCCTCCCATGCGTCGAGATGCTGCAGTTCGGCATATCCCAACAATGCTAATGCTCTTCTTCTTAAATTCCAGCATCTACACCAAGGAGCAGATGAATGAGGTCGTTGTCGCCCGCCGCAACATCAAGAATTGGTCTGACCGTGTAGCCATCACATTCGTGAGGACTCTCAGGTTCGGTCTGGACTTGGCCACGGGCTACAAGAAGGAGACTGGTCGGATGACAGCCCGCCAATACATGATTCGTAATGTTTTTCTCGAATCAGTCGCCGGTGTACCCGGAATGGTCGCTGGCATGCTCCGCCACCTTCACTCGATGAGGAGAATGAAACGCGACAACGGTTGGATAGAAACATTGCTGGAAGAGAGTTTCAATGAGAGAATGCACCTGCTCACCTTCCTCAAGATGGCGGAACCTGGCTGGTTTATGCGGGTTATGGTCTTGGGTATGTTCTACCACTTTGCACATGTTTGAAGTCACTGACACAATTTCCCAGGAGCACAAGGTGTGTTCTTCAACGCCTTCTTCGTCAGCTACCTCATCTCACCTCGGACTGCGCATCGATTTGTCGGTTTCCTGGAGGAAGAAGCCGTCATTACCTACACTCGAGAAATTGAGGATATCGACGCTGGCCGCCTCCCACAATGGGAGAAGATGCCAGCTCCAGACATTGCGATCAAGTACTGGAACATGCCCGAAGGCCATCGCACCATGCGCGACTTGCTGCTCTACATTCGTGCCGACGAGTCCAAGCACCGAGAGGTCAATCACACCCTAGCGAACCTCGATCAGACCGCCGATCCGAACCCCTATAATTCCAGCTACAAGTCTGATGAGTATCCTCACCCAGTGAAGGACCTCAGACATCAAAAGCCAACTGGATGGGAGAGGGATGAAGTTATTTGACCGGGAAGCGGACCCGACTTGAGAGGATACCCACCTTTTGCTTTTTTTTTTCTTCATCCTCCTGCGTTTTAGCGACCTGTTCTTCATCTCAACTCCTGGTAGTATCATGAAGTACATGATTTGGCACTATCTGATCTCCCATCACTCCCGGCGGCGTTTACTACAGAGGCTTGCAAGTCTCATTGGCAGCATCTCAGCCAGCTCTCTACAGCTGTTGCATGTCATGAGAAGAGAAACGTCGGCGTAAGAACAACTGTCTTCGTACATGATCACTTTTTGTTTATCACTCTCCAGGTCTCGGCCACGGTCGATCGTTTCGAGCAAAATCGTGGCGCAAGAAGCTCTCCACTTTGTGAACAATCCACCAATCACATGCGTTCACATACTGACCACTGCATGCGACCTTCTAGTTCCAGGTTGCACTACGATATGCCCAGTTGGGACGAGTCCTTTGCTGCCGAAAGCGGCAGCCACAGTGTGCGGCAGTCTGCAGGCATGCATATATGAAGATGTCGGATGCCTCTTTGCCGCGTCTGTACGACTTGGTAGTGGCCACATCGCAACATACATTCTGCAGGCGAAGTGTCTTTTCGTCTATTGATTTCCTCTTCCGTTACGCGAAAGTCCGGTCATGATGCACGATCCTGGTCTTGAGACGGAGCCAATGTCTGGACGCGATATCCATTTGAGGAAAACCCAGGGCTCTAACTTCAATGGCATTGAGAAGAATCCCACGCCCTATGAGGGCACCAACTTGCCCGACGAGGTATGGGGTGACATACCCAGCGACCAGCTCGATATGTTACGCATGGGCAAGAAGCAAGAATTCAAGAGAAACTTCTCTTTCCTGAGCGCTCTTGCTTTCGTGAGCGTGTACATGGCGAGCTGGGAGTTTGTACTGGTTTCTCTGTCGGTGGGATTCAGCAATGGTGGATTCGCAGGATTGTTATGGTGTTTCGTCACGACTGTCCTTGCGTATTCGACAGTAGTCGCAAGCCTGGCGGAAATGGCTTCAATGGCGCCTACGGCTGGAGGTGAAACTTCCCTTTGAGTCGATTCGGGATGGGACTGATTGAAGGAACAGGGCAGTATCACTGGACTTCAGAGTTTGCTCCGCCGCAATACCAACGAAGTAAGAAAACCACAATCGTGCAGCATCGTATCGGCTCGCTGACGCGGTCACAGTCTTGTCATATGCATCTGGTTGGATGTCAACTCTGGGATGGCTGGCCAGTGTGGCGTCCAGCACCTTTGTTGTCACCACGCAAATTGAAGCAATGATTAATGTCACAATGCCTGAGTACGCCTTTAAGCCCTGGCAATACTTCTTGATCATGCTCGGCTTCACACTGATTACCATAGTTTTCAATACGTGGTAGGTCCGCCCAAATCCATTATAGAACTGGCACTGACCGTGGATGTAAAGGGGAGCACCGGCATTACCTTCTTTGGAAGTGGCATGTCTCGTTGGACATCTTCTCGGATTTCTAGTCGTTCTGATACCTTTATGGATCCTCTGCCCAAAGAACTCAGCAACCGAAGTCTTCACGAACTTTCAAGATTCCAGCGGCTATAACAATGTCGGCACGGCATACCTGATATCGCAGGTATATGTCATGTATTGCAACCTTGGCTCCGACTCGATCGTACACATCAGTGAGGAGGTTGA
This sequence comes from Ramularia endophylla, assembly GCA_002116395.1. Classification (NCBI taxonomy): domain Eukaryota; kingdom Fungi; phylum Ascomycota; class Dothideomycetes; order Mycosphaerellales; family Mycosphaerellaceae; genus Ramularia; species Ramularia endophylla. The sequence goes on along the minus strand of KZ109621.1, from coordinate 24,454 downwards.
AGATGCCTCCATTGTCGTGCCGCGAGCGATGTGGTGGAGCTACATCGGTAACGTTGTTCTCGGCTTGATCATGTTGATCACAATGCTGTTCTGCATTGGTCCTTTGGATGGCGTGGTAAGTATTCTTTTCCAAACAACATGAGAAGGCACCCGAATGCTAACGATAATGAAGCTGGAGTCTGACATACCTTACCTGATCCTCTTCAACAACACCGGATCCCCAGGTCTCTCCATCTTCCTGAACGTGGTGCTCTTCTTGCTCATATACGCTGGCAACATCACGGCACTAGCGACATGTGCAAGAGAAGTATTTGCATTCGCTCGCGATAAAGGTCTTCCTTTCCCCAAGATGCTCGGTCGTATGGATCCCGAATTCAGCGTCCCATTCAATGCGGTGTACATGACATCCATCGGTGTTGTACTGCTCAGTCTGATTATCCTTGGATCCACGCTCGCGTTTAATATCATTGTTAGTCTCTCCCTCCTCGGGCTCCTCAGCACCTACCTTATCAGTATCGGCTGCGTCCTTCTTAAGCGAATCAAGGGCGAACCTCTCCCGCCGGCGCGGTGGAGTCTTGGTCGCTATGGCTTGGCAGTGAATGCTTTCGCGTTTCTTTACTGTGATTTTATCATAGTATTCAGTTGCTTTCCGACGGATCTCCCAGAGAACTTGGGCACTGCGAACTGGGCGCCGCTGGTCTGGGTCGGGGTGATTATCATATCTGTGATGTTTTATCTTGGGTATGGGAAAAAGCATTACACTGCGCCTGTGGAGTTTGTGGAGGGGAAGCGGGCTGAAGGAGTGGCTTTGCAGTCTAGTTGACTGGGTGGCATTGAATTGAGAGACTCGGCATACCTATCCGAAGAGATAGAAGGCCTTTTGAGATAGTCCTCAATGCTCCTTGGTCCGGAGGGTCTTTCAAGAACTGCCTACAGTGCTTCCATTGTAGTTTGCCCTGTTGTTATCTCGTGCAGAGAAGGACCCTCAACTCTGGCTCCCTTCGCGGCTGGCGGTAAGGTAAGGTACTTGCTCACGATCTCAACTGCTCAAACACCTCTGAGCGTTTCACCGAGCTGAAGTCCCTACCTGTCACCAAGATATCACTTGTCTCGCGAAACGCATGACACGTGGAAAACCTGTTTTGATGGGTTGTGTACCTTTTAGCTGCATGGATGGTTTCCAGAACGTAGCGTTTCCATCGAGCTGACGGGGTCTGCTGGTCTGGATGGATCCTTTTTGGTCTTTCTTCTTCATCTTGGAGGCCTCTAGCACTCGGGGAACTGATCCCGCGTCCCTTGAGGTATTTCTCATGGGAGTCCAAGGATCAACCCAGTAACCCATACAATCAATGTTGGCGGTGACCACTCTCCCAGATGGCTTTCAAGGCGCCCGGCTTTCGAGACGAGGAAGTGCAAAATGATGCATGATGAAGAAGGAGTCCAAGGTAGGACTCAAGGACTGTAGCACCAAGTCCGGCTTTCCCTCTCACATGCCAACGGCTAAAGTCGGCAACAGCCCACGCTGCCCAGACTCCACGCTCGGGATTTGATAAGGGAATCGAAACAGCGCCGAGATAATCAAAGCGCACCGGCCCCCTCACGTCTCCTAAGTGATAAAATACGCGCTCAATCGTCTTCACCTGCACTTAGGGGAATGAAAGACGGCTTCATGCTCAACGAAAGTCTCTGCAAATCGTAAGACCTGGCAGCATGTCTGGAACAGCTGACGTTAAAACACGTTTCCTTTACTCTCCATGCTTCTCGCCGTTGCATTTCTTACCAGCAACATCCAACCCATTGGAAACTCCCCACGTCTCACTACCACTCTCCATATCATAAGTAGGACCACTACTCTTGCACATACCTAAGGTCTCCATCTGTAAGAAGCGATTGATGCAAGATGGGTTTATTCACAACGACTAACGGTAACGGCGACAGCAACCACAGCAAGATCACCATGGATGCACCAACAATTCAACCCAAATTCCTCCCCAAGCCAGATGAGCTAGGTCTCGTCGCCGTAGGCTTCTCAGGCGGACAAGTACGTGCATCACTCATGCATCAGACACAGAACAGTCAAGCTGACAGCAATAAAACAGTGCAAACCAGGCACAGATGCAGCACCAATGGCCCTCATCGAGTCCGGCCTCGTAGACCAGCTCCGCGACGACCTCAAATACTCCATCTTCTACGACGGCAAAGTCCACGCCTACAACGAGCTCATGCCAGCCACCGATCCCGACCACCGCAACATGAAGAAGCCTCGCGCCGTCTCTGCTGTGACCAAGCAGCTCAGCACCCAAGTCTACGAGCACGCTCGTGAAGGGCGTTTCGTGCTGACCTTGGGAGGTGACCACTCCATCGCTGTTGGCACTGTCTCCGGCACTGCAAAGGCCACTCGCGAGAGACTTGGTCGCGAGATTGCGGTCATTTGGGTGGATGCTCACGCGGACATCAACACTCCTGAGACTTCTGACAGTGGTAACATTCACGGCATGCCAGTATCATTCCTCACTGGACTCGCCAAAGATGATGCGGATAAGCCGTTCGGCTGGTTAGAAGAGGACCACAAGCTCAACCTCAACAAGCTCGTCTACATTGGTCTTCGTGACGTAGATCGTGGCGAGAAGAAGATTTTGCGGGACAACAACATCAAGGCATTCAGCATGCATGACATTGATCGATATGGAATTGGCAAAGTCATGGACATGGCGCTTGGTTGGATTGGACGGGATACACCTATCCATCTTTCCTTCGATGTAGATGCACTAGATCCGCAGTGGGCACCTAGCACTGGTACGCCTGTAAGAGGTGGGCTTACGCTGCGTGAGGGAGACTTCATTGCGGAATGTGTGCATCAGACTGGGAGCTTGATTGCTTTGGATTTGGTGGAGGTTAATCCTAGTTTGGAGGAGCATGGAGCGCAGGAGACTGTGAGGGCTGGGTGCTCGATTGTTAGGTGTGCTTTGGGTGATACTTTGTTGTAAGGGATTGGGGTGATGATGTGACGAGTGATGCTTGGATAGAGATGAGATAAGGTAGAGATTTCTGGCATGAATACCTAAGGATCGAACAGAGACTTGCGAATGCTCTTGGTTTCCTCGTAGAAGAACGTGATGAAGGTCCACGGTTGATGATTGCTCCACACCTCAAGCAAGAAGGCCTGACAAACAGGCAAACAAGGCTTCCCAAAGTGTGTATTAAGTTCGAAGTCCCATGGCATTCACTTCAAGCAAGTCTCTCTTCCAACTGCCGTCAGCGCCGTCAACTGTCTGTTAGAGGGAGGAGAAAGCTGGTGGTCGAGTACGAAACTCCGTCTCCTCTCGCATTGACAGATGCAATGGAAGACCTTCACGAAGGCGTAACCAGTTTGAGCAGCAAGCTAGACGCTCACAGGAAACACTACCTTGAAGCAACAGATTTCAAACCATTGATCGAGACGCGAGCTTCCTTTTGGTGCTATAGTACACAGCCTACTTCGTTTCATCGTTGCGGACCTTCTGTCATCCAACCGCCATTCCTCCGTTCTTTCACACTATACACGATTCAATTATCATCATCTACTTCTTGCCTCCAGAAAGCTTCTCGGCCTCAGCACGATCCTTCTCAAGGGCCTCCTCCTGCGACTGAATCTTCTTCTTCAGCTGCTCGAGCTTTTGTCTATATGTGACGCGTGGAAGGTAAGCATCTACCTTGGACATTTCGGCAACTCATGAAGCTTTCAAGACAGCTCTCAGACCTTCCATACTTCGATTTGCTTACCTCTCTTGATCCCGGACGTAGTAGTCCTCGTTTGCCTTCTCGCGCTTGGTGAAGGCATCTCCCTGGGCTGCACCGCCAGAGCGAGGAGCGCCAGCGTCGCCGCCTGCCATTCTCCGTGCTGCGATGGAGAAGGAGCGGACTGAAGGGGTGGAGCGCACGGTGCGGGCGACGGTGTTTGTGAGGGCTGACATGGCTGGGAAGGGTGTTAGGAGTTGCCTCTTTGCTCGAGGCAGAGGAAGGGGAAAGAACTCACCTGAGGTGGTTTGTTGGACTTGTTGGATCGAAGGAGGTCGTTTGTTGATGCTTGCAATGGCGATGTCTCTACGTAGGCAGAGAGCTTGACTTGATGACTCCAGACTCGGGCAGACCGCGGCGTTGCCCTATGGATCTACGTCACAAGCAAGGAGCGATCCAGCCGTTGAGCTTCCACATCCACAGGGCTCCGTCTCTCGGTTCAATAACTTTCAACACTCACAACTTCTCTCACCACAACCTCGTCCTCACATCTACCTTGCCTCCACCAACAACAACATCCTCGTACTTTGACTGGTGAGTACATTCCTTCCCTTTCACGTCCCTATTCACAACATACCCCTGCCCTTCCTGCAGCTTACCGCCAGAACCGCGGGGCAACTGCGTGGTGGGGTGCTGCATTGGGAGCCGCGAAAAGATTTAAAGCAGCAACGACGGCAACAACGACCACGGGACTGCTCAGGGCGAGAACCATTCATTCGGCACCTCCGGTGTTGACCATTCGCCTCACTTCACTTACCACGGAATCACTTTTATTGACAAAGTGAACGTTCCCCACCACCCTTGTTCTTCTTCCTTTGCATCCACCGCCTATCCTCCAACTTCTTCCACAACCTCACACTGACAACAATTCTCCACCTCAGAGGAACCTCGACAACCACCCACTTCTCACCCTGCGGTTCTCCACCGTCGTCACCTGAGACCGTTACTCAAGTCACTCCACACCACACACCAAACAAGCCCTCACGATGGTCGGATTGGGACCACGGCGCAAGCCGAGCCGCAAGGGCTCCATGGCCGATATGCCACAGGATCTCATCTCCGAGATTAAGCGTCTCGAAGAGCTGTTCATCATTGATACTCCCAAGCTGAAGGCCATCACCGATCACTTCATCAGTGAGCTTGCTCAGGGTCTCTCCAAGGAGGGCGGCAGCATCCCCATGAACCCAACATGGGTGATGGGCTACCCAACTGGTCATGAGACCGGCACTTTTCTCGCCCTCGACATGGGCGGCACTAACCTCCGCGTTTGTGAGATCAACCTGCCGGAGGAGAAGGGAGAGTTCGACATCATCCAGTCCAAATACCGTATGCCCGAGGAGCTGAAGACCGGCAACGCCGACGAGCTTTGGGCATACATTGCCGACTGTCTCCAGCAGTTTATTGAGTACCACCACGAGGGTGAGAAGCTCGACAAGCTTCCTCTCGGCTTCACATTCTCCTACCCGGCCACCCAGGAGTACATTGATCACGGTGTGCTTCAGCGCTGGACGAAGGGCTTCGACATTGATGGTGTCGAGGGCAAGGATGTCGTCCCGCCATTCGAGGCTGCTCTTCAGGAGCGCGGTGTACCAATCAAGCTGACTGCACTCATCAACGACACGACCGGCACCCTGATTGCTAGCAGCTACACGGACCCGGAGATGAAGATTGGATGCATTTTCGGCACTGGCTGCAATGCCGCCTACATGGAGCACGCTGGTGAGATCCCAAAGTTGGAGGACTGGAAGCTCGACCCTAAGCAGGAGATCGCCATCAACTGCGAGTGGGGCGCTTTCGACAACGAGCACAAGATCCTTCCACGTACCGCTTATGATATCATCATCGACAAGGACTCGCCGCGTCCAGGCCAGCAGGCATTCGAGAAGATGATCGCAGGTCTCTATCTCGGTGAGCTGTTCCGCCTCGTCTTGGTTGACCTTCACGAGAAAAAGCACATCTTCGAGGGACAGGACATTTCCGCTCTGCGCAAGCCGTACTCGCTCGACGCATCATTCCTCTCAGACATTGAGAATGACCCATTCGAGAACCTGCAAGAGACCCACGACCAGTTCAAGAAGATGATGAACATTTCGACGTCCAAGCCTGAGCTCGAGTTGATAAGACGACTTTCTGAGCTGATTGGCACACGGTCGGCGAGATTGAGCGCTTGTGGAGTTGCTGCGATCTGCAAGAAGAAGGGTTACAAGACTGCTCACGTCGGTGCTGATGGCTCGGTATTTAACAAGTACCCTCATTTCAAGCAGCGGGGTGCTCAGGCTCTTAAGGAGATTCTTGACTGGGAGACTGGCCGTGACGGCAAGCCGCTGGGCAAGGGCAACGACCCTGTGGAGATCCTTCCTGCTGAGGATGGTTCTGGTGTTGGTGCGGCTCTCATTGCTGCTCTGACGCTGAAGCGTGTCAAGGAGGGCAAGGTCATGGGTATCCGCGATGCGAAGAGCATGCTTGATGGTACTGCGGAAGACAAGAAGGCATGAAAGAATGAGGTGATGTGATTCGAGAGGGCTATGGAGCTGGTCTCTGAGCGTCGAGAGGCGATTTCTACTCATCACTGGGGAGGATATGGGGAACTTATGAAAGTGCCACACATGCGAGAGCATGGATGTGGGGATGAGATAGGATGAGATTCTACCTGACTTGAAATGGAAGTCAAGTTTACAATGTCAGGTCAGTTCCCTTTCCACTTGATCTTTCCCATCGCTTGAAGGCAGTTGATGGATCGTGGTGAGGGTTACGATACTCGCGTGCACTCCCAAAATGTACCGATTTGTGATCAAAAACGCATGTTCCATTCGTCAACGACCAGAGATACGGCAAAAGTATAGTTCTATCTGCAAACATTCCACTCCAATACACGGGGATATCACAAACTCGCCGTCAATGTGACAAGATTTGCGGAAGATGCTCTGCCCTGACGCTGTGCACTACCCCAACCCCAACCCTAAAGCGCTGCTATTCACCCACAACTCGCCGAGCTTAAGCCGGTGATGGAGTTCGATATACAGAAGGCCACGCATGTACTGACAAGCACCAATGTACTGCCTAACCAAGATTCACACACCTTCGAGAGAACGAGAGGCAGTGATGAAGACATTCTTGCCGCTTGACGTTCCGCGTAGCACTGGCGAGCGGGAAGGAACCGCAACATGGGTGTGCTGCGGACAGCGGCTGAAGTAATATTAGCACGTACAACCGCGCCTGTCAGCATAAGAGAAACGATTTCTTTGTTGCGACCTTTGACTCTCTCTCGTCATCAACATGCCGCAACTGGGAGGTGTAGGCATGTTGCTCTCCAATGCCATCACAGCGGCACTGATCGCAGTGGCTACTGCAGACTACACCACCTTCTTCTTCTCCGGCAACGACACCTGTCCAGGCTTGCAGATTGGATGTCAAGCACCAGATTCGCTCTGTGCGTATGACAGCGTTGTGGACAAACACTATTGCTGTTCCGGCGCCAGCTATGACATATGCCGAGCTTATGCAGCGTCGTGTGGTGGCAGCGACAACGGACCGTCCTCATCCCAGCAGCAGTGTACTTCAGATGGTTCTACGTGGTGTTGTCTCAAGGATCGCGAGCAGTGTACTCAGAGGACTGGTAAATGCTTTGCCGTGTCGATTCCGAGGAAACTCTGCTGATGCTGATCGCCCACAGGCCAGACGAATGTATGCGTGGCAACACAAGACAATCCTATCGCCAGCGTCAGCCAAAAGTTGATGAATGACACCTTCTCTTCATTATCGTCGGCGAGCCCTCTAGCGAGCACCTTCGCTGTAGATGTCGCCTCTTTAGCTTCTCGAGCCACTGCCACGACGACTTCTTCCACCCATACATCGACGATAGCTCCGACATCTATACTAGTATCGAGCAATAATGGAAATGACCCCGTCTCAGGCGGAGTCATTGCTGGAGCAGCAGTAGGCGGCATTGCTGGTCTCGCTGCCATCGTCGCGTTATCCTGGTATCTCTTACGTCGGCGGAGTCAACGATATCACGGTATTGCTGAAAAGATACACCCAGAAAGGAGCGATCATGCTGGTGCAATATCGCTGGGGATTACCCCAGTCGGCTCATTCGTACCAGGACATCAATCTGTGGAGGTCGAGGGCTCACACGTATGGAGTGAAATGCCTGGAGAGGGCCATGGACTGTTGAGTGGAGCTAAAGAGATGCCGGACCCAGATATCATCAGTCGATCTGAGCCTAAGGAGCTGCCGGGGTGATATATATTCCATGGCAAAGTACCTACGTATTAGAGGAAAGCAGAGAGCCATCACTTGGCAGTCGATCACGGGTTGGGGTTGGGGTTGGGTCGGATCATCAGTGAGACCTTGTTCTAGGTGATAACGTGAGCCTCCTGGCACTCCCGCTTCGATGCAAAGTAGCTTCAGCTGAGATGGCTTTGATGGAGCTTGAGTTGTGATGCTGTGAGAAGGGAGAGGTGGAGACACTGTAGAAGCCAAGAACCTGGAAGCTCTCAGTTTTGAGCCTCGAGGCCCATAAAAGTCGTGGGACTGATATCGTTAATGGCACACTACACTCGTCTTCTTTCTGCAAAACATTGCTTTCATCTTGTCCACACCGGTTCGATACGACAGCGTCAACCACTTAGAATGCCATCATGATGTGGTTTATTGGTGCAGGCTTGAGTGGCTCCCCAACAATAGGCAGTGACGGCTGAGCTCGGGTCTGCGACACCAGTCCTACATAAACAAGCAGCTCACGCAAGGTGAACGCTCATTTCCAGCGACACCTCCAGGGACCGCATCGGAGCCCTCCTCAATAGCTTCGAAGATGCTGTCAAAGATGCCATCTCAGCCCACAGCCTCTCACCAGATGCGACACTGTACACATCACCGGAGCAATTTGCAAGAGAAGAGAATACAGACCTGGTAGTCTGCAGTGTCAGAGTGGATCGACATCGTCCTATTCCGAAGCCAATACTTGAGACGACTACTACAGCGAATGGCCACTGGAGAGGAACTTTGACGAGGCTCAAGACCCTATCCAGCTTACGAAGAGAATGGAGATCAAGAAAATCGTAGGTTCAACAAGGTCGTAAAGCATCGACATGCATTTTTGGAAAAGACTTGGGTTTGCAGAATGATCTACGTTCGATGATGATAAGGAGGATCGATATGCTGCGTGCAAGCTCGCTTTTAAGAGACATCTCTTAGTTGAGGAGCTCTATGCATGATCGACCACGGGCAGCACGGAGAAGAAAACTGAGTATACCTCGTAGACTTCAAAGGTATATGTCATTTCACAGACCAATAGTGTGTAGCAAGAGTTTTCTTCTCTTTTCATGCCTTGTTGCCCTCGGCCACGCTCAACTTGCTCATTGCCTCATCGGTTGTCTTCCCCACACTGGCTGCCTGTGCACCGGGGCCTTCGAGATGACCGTCCGGCTTTACTTCCGCTTTACCGGCGCCCGCCTCTCCCTTGCCACCGGGAAATCGAGAACCACGGTCCTTGACCTTCTTGACCTTCTTCTCCGGTGGTGGAGGTGGCGGGTAGGCCTTTTGTTCCACGTCTCTCCATTCCTGACTGTCATCGAAAGTTTTCCGAATAGGCGCAAGAATTTCAAGAAGTGCAGCAGTGGCGGCTGGCTTGAGTGTCTGCGGCGAGAGCACATCATCCAAGTAATCCTTGTGCATTTGCTCGATGTTGGCATACTCCAATGGCTCAGCATCCCGACGTGGGACGACAAACTTTGGTGTTCCGTTGTTCTTCAATGCCGATGCGGGCAAGAGAACGTACTGAACGAAGCTCAACACACCATTACCGTCCACCTGCTTGGGTGGACAGAAAGCACTCTTCATCTTCTTGGTGACAACTTCTGGCGAATCGATGAGATCAATCTTTGAGTTTGGGTCTGAACTGCTCATCTTGCCGCCTTCTTGGAGGCCTGGGATAAGTGGGTTCATGAGATGAGCACGCTTCTTCATCCCGATGCGAGGAAGTGCCTCGACTGCGAGGGTGAAAATTTTGCGCTGGTCCACGCCTCCAAACTGTGCGTCTACACCTAGGTACTCCTCGTCCAGCGCCTGCATGAGTGGGTAGATCTGAGATGAGAGTGGTGGGCTGTCAACCTGCTTCACCACCTCTGAGCCAGCCTTGGTAGCATCATGTCCCGAGACAGATGTGCTCAGCCGTAGAAGATCCATGAAATACTTTGCGCCGCTATCTCCAGTCGTCTGGTAGGTTGAGCCCAGCACGAAAACCAGTCTTGAAGTATCGACATTGACGGCTTTTAGTGCAGCGGTGATACAGTGGCGGTAGTATTTGGCTCTCTCCTCGACCAGCTCGATGGGTGCCTTGAGGTTGTCGAGGAAACCGTGCACGTCGGCGAGCAGAATCTTGACCTCGCAGCCAGCAGCCAGGAATTCCGCAATCTTCAACATAGGTACAAAGTAACCGCAGTGTGGCTTGCCCGTGGTCGCAGTGCCCCAGTAGATCTTCAGCGGCCTCTCGCCTTTGTTCAGAACTTCTTCTATGATTTCCGGGTTGAGCACCTCCTGCACTTGTGTTAGATAGTTTCTCAGAATTTCAATGTCAGGATGCTTGCCTGCAGATTGCTTTTGATGAGGTTGAACTTGTCGCCCGCAGTTTGCGCCAGAGGCGTGCCATTATCCGCCATGATTGTGGATGTACGTTAAAGTGCGCGCCTGGAGAAGTTGTTTACTGTATGTTTCTTTCTTCTCCGGACTGTTTGGTGACTCGAATCTAATGGCTTTGACGCTACTGCTGTCTCAATAAAAATCTCTCCACTTTTCGAAACGACGCTCCTTCCCGAACCCTGACGCCGGCACACGAAGTTGACAGCTGCCTGTAACTTCTGTAACGTCCAGGTTATTACGCGGCTTCAGACTGCCCTTGACCGCGAAAGGGGAGCTATCAAGGAGCCGGCCGCCATTTTTCTTGAACATGCCAGCAGCGCGATGACAGAGCCCGGCGATTTACGCGAAAATGGATGATACGAAACACCCAGCCGGCGCTTTGGACGCGGCCGATGAACTGCCAGCAGCGATTCTTGATGAAGAAACGGTCGAGGGAACACGCGCGAAGGCAGAGACCACTGACGCTGCTGGACCGGCCACATCCCCTTCACCTTCAACCGTCTCGCCGTTACAGTCATTCACCGACCGAGCGCTAGAATTTCTGTCACATGCCAGCAACGAGACCCTGGGAGCATGTCTAGCCGGATTGGGTGCCTCAACCTATCTCGTACTCGGCCGTGTTGGGTTGGTGATCATTGGCGTCGCGGGCGGCGTCGTCCTGCATGCGACATGGGAGGGAATTAGGAGTGATGACAGGGACGAGACGGTCAAGAAGGCGGAGAAAGAGAAGAAGCGAGAGACTGGAATTGAAGTGGCTAGGAGGTTGCTGGATTGGAGGTCTAGCAATAGGACAGTCGACGAGCAGGCAGATGCGGTCAAAATACTGGCGAATCAGGCGCTGGACTATTCTTCCTTTGGACCCGAGACTGCCGCCGCTTTGGACACCTTCACAGACGCCGTCATCAAGGACTACGTCCATTACTGGTACGATGCTACGCTGCCACAAGAAGAAACTTTCCCGGCAGCATGTAGACGCACATTCACAGCCTTTGTGCTCTCATTCTCGGGACATCTGCAACGTAAACGCCCTGCCGATGCCTTTCTCGACTTTGTGACCAATTCCAGTTCGATCATCATCGTACTGCTCAACGAGCTTTCGGTTGCCCTCAATGCTTCGCCGAACAGTACTGCCCAGGAAGCAATTGTCACCTATCTGAAGTCGAAGCCAGACTGCAGTCTATCTTACATGGTCGACCAGGATGCGCAAAAGGCGAAGCTTGCTGAGTCTGCCGAAGACATTATCCAGGCCTATCTCGACCCAAAATCGTACAACTGTCCTCCCGCGCATGCTTTCTTGAAGCAGGTCATGGCGCAGCTTGTTCTTGGATCTACCGTAACACTGTGCTCGCGACCAGAATGGATCAACGAGTGGATAGTCTATGGGCTGGAAGAATCAGAGACAACGAAAGAGGTGATGAATATGGTGGATGCTGGTGTGGAAGGCAGGACGAAGACAACGCCATCCACTGAACAGCAGGAGGTCAAAAGTAAGAAGGAGAGTAAGGAACAGACCGCTGCATCTGCACACAAACGCAAAATGAGCAGAGCAGAAGAAGCCATGGACGAGGCTATGCAGGAGGCGCAGAGATTGACGCAGCTCATGATTGAAGAAGACAGGCGGAAAGCAGTGGAAGAAGGCGCTGCGCGGGATGGACAACCAGCAACAGAGTACAACTCTGACGCCGCAACACATGGCGTGCCTACGCCAACTTCCAGCCAGAGTGACTTGGAGCGACTACCAGGAGACTCCTCTGCAACCGAGAGCCCACTTACCGAAGACGTGACATCAGCTAAAGAACCCAACCAATTCACCAGCTTCGATCAGCTCGTACCTCAGGCACAGCCTACTGCGCTTGCAGATATTCTTCCTGCGAAGACACGCCCTCAAACGGCAATATTGACGCTCCTCAATGCGAACGTATCGATATTCGACGACAGCGTTCCAGGCGAGCGTACTTCCATCAAGGCGAAACCGACCATTGATTATCTGATTCAGATTGAACCAGCGAATTCGGTCTTTCCAGGTTGGATGATAGCTCGCAAATACGTTGACTTCGAAACGCTTCACGAAGTCATCAGGCGTATCTCAGTAATCACTGGAGTGCGATTCACTGAATCGCATGCGGACTTGCCGAAATGGAAAGGAAACACCAAAGCAGGCTTGCGCACCGAACTGGAGCGCTACCTGACCGATGCAGTTCGGTATCAGCCGCTAGCTGAGAGTGAGGGCATGAAGCGGTTCTTGGAGAAGGACCAAGGCCTTAACAAGTCTCCTAGTGGAGCAGTCAAGGGCTTTGGGTGGCCCACACCAGACGCTTTCGGTAAGCTTGGCGGTGACATGATGAATGTGCTCACCAAGGCGCCGAAGCAAGTTGCAGGCGGTGGCAAGGCTGTGTTTGGAGGAGTGGCTGGCCTTGTGGGTGTTGCTGGGAAGAAGCCGAATCAGTCGCAGACAAGTCTGAGCAGGAGTGTTACCAATCCCACGGGTGATATGCCCGTCACTCCCAGCGACAAGCCGCGACACAGCAGCTCGTTCGCGCAGTCTACCTTGACTGACAGCTATCTTGGTTCATTGGGAGACTCCGGGAGTGACGAGTCGTTTCGAGTGCCTCCACGCACAGTTTCTCTCCGACGAGGAAGTGGAGCTACAAATGACAGCACAGATGCCAAAAGTATTCCAGTCAGCAGACCGTCCAGCATAATGAGCCAGAAAGAAGCGGCATTGTCTGTCGAGGCCTCGCCGCGAACTTCAACGACGCAGCTCCCTTCTAGCGACTTGTCCATTGAAGAAACCATCAATCTTCCACCACCACCGTCGGAGATGCCTGCGGATTATGATGCGCCTGTGTCTCCTGTTCGTGGAAGCATTGATACGTTCCGCTCCTCAAACCTCAGTCAACGGCTTGCACAATCGTCTGAGCTTGAGAGGCCTCCACCATCGGTCGAGATTGGAACAGGGTCGAATGAAACATCAAACAAACCAGAAGCAAAGCCCAAAGCGCCCCTCAGTGAGCGTGAGACATCAGTTACTGTCGAGCTCATGTTCGCTGTAATCACGGAACTCTATACACTCTCGGGCGCCTGGCAAATCCGTCGAACGCTGCTCACTGCTGCAAAGACATTCCTTCTTCGTCCAGGAAACCCACAACTGTCGTCCATCAGGGACTTGCTTCAATCGTCGCTACTCGATGCCAATTTGAGCGACTCTGGTATTGCCCATCAAGTTTATAAGATGAGAGAAAACGGTCTCCCGACCGAGGAGGAACTCAAAATATGGATGCGAGACTACCCCGAGAAGACTCTAGAGCAGAAAGAGGAGCTGCGAATCAAGGCGCGCAAACTACTTGTTAGCAAAGGCATGCCGCAAGCACTCACAAGTGTCATGGGTGCTGCTGCAAGCGGTGAGGCGCTCGGAAAGGTGTTCGACTGCCTGCAGGTACCAGAAATCAGTCGGGGTCTGATTTTCGGACTTATGTTGCAAGCTCTGAGAGTCGTTACCGACTGATCAGAAAGTTTTGCTTTGTTCTACAGTAACTCGGACTGAGATTTGGGCCAGAATGGCAGTGTGAGATACAACAAAGGGAGATGGCATCCGCGGGGTTTCTTGTGGGAGCTCGAAGCGATTGAGACTGTGCTTCACTGGAGACCTGTTCGAGATCGTCGCCAATGACGACCTTCCCGCTGATTTTGGTTACAATAGCTGGAAAACGGAAAAAGTTCAATGAACATGCAGGTTCCACTACACCACGAATATGTCAATTAGCGAAACCCATTTCCAGGGTGTATTTTATGAGACAAAGGATGGAGTACTGCCCAATGCGATCAAGGTCCATGCGCGGTAAAAGTACAAAGGGCCAGTAAAAGTGGACGAGACAAAGAGACCAATACGAAACAGCGAGTGATCTTTGATTGTAAGATTACCAACATGCGTATTGTGACTATCGTGTCCAATATTTCACTTCTCCCACATTGTCAGACTGAACGTTTCACAGCGACATCTCCCTGCTCCCACCACGGTTGCCAAACCAGATCTTTTGCGCCTACCGACGGACTGTGTCCATACTTTGCCGACGCTTCAAGAAGCAATCGCCTCAGGATAATAAGAACGTTCACGGAGCAGGTCTTCGTCGCGCAATAGCCAAGCGCGAAAGCACATCATGCCTCGACAGCTCACGATCACTCCGACACCCTACAAGTCATCCTACTTGGCCATCCCGCCAACTCCGTTCTCACCGAAACTACCCATCACTCCGCCAGCAGGTCCACCACGGCAACCAAGACTTGTCGACCGTTCAAGGATCAAAGCCAGCGTCCTGCTTCTTCCACCACCATCTGACCCACTACACTGGCTCTGGCAATGTCATAAGTGCAATCGTGTCTACCGCCTGTCAGTAACAAGACGCTGTCTTGATGATGGCCACATGTTCTGCGCAGGCACGACTGTAGTCAAGCGAAGTAAGAAGAACGGCTACAAGAAGACGATCCGCCACCAAGCATGCGCCAGCGAATTCGACTACCAAGGTTGGAAGGCGTGGGGTACTTGGCGACGAGCGCTGGCCGAGCAGGTGGAGGCCGCTGAATTGCTGCTTGGGGAGGAGACTGGAGATCTTGGCCTATGCACGCCCACAACACCAAGCGAAAGCCAGTGGCTGAACGGTCGATGGACGCAGAAGCTTGCACCGCTTAAATCAACGAAAGATTTCTGGAAGAAGAATTGCAGTGACAAATGTGATTACCCTTCTGAATGCCGCTGGGGCAAACAGTACGGAGTCCACACACCCGTCAAAGCTACCAATGTGGTGCCGTCCAGTCCTCCACCCGTTGCACAGCCAGAGAAAGTCCTCGAGCCAGCGCCTCCGACCACATTTGAGGAGATTCTGCTTGCTGAGGAAGCCATTGTAGACCCTGCATCGCCAGAATACCTCGAGCCGCTCAGCGCGGCAAAATCACAATCTCAAAAAGGCAATACCGAAGGCGAGACCAGGAGAGTCTCAATGGACGAACTGCTGGATAGCGTCAAACGGAGGAAACGCAGAAGTTCGGGACTTCTGCCGAGTCCATTGGGCGCCAATCCACCTGACAAGGAAGAAGATGATTTGGCAACGCAAAGTTTGCAAAAGGCGCTGGATGATTTTGAGCTTGATATGAAGATGGGGTTTCACAGTGCGAGCAAAAAGGCCGAGATCTTTGTTCGAGGGCTTGCGGATGTGAAAGGCAGATATGATGGCGGGAAGTTTTGATGGGCAGCGTGGTTTGTTGGGTGGGAAACATGTACAGTCTGGAGCAGCGAGCTCCTTGGAGAGACAATGTGTGCATACGGTAGTTTGAAGTTCTTGGTTGGTGAAGCGGTGCCTGGTCGATGTATCAAATGACTTCCTCTCCCTCTCTTCGAAATTCCAAGCGACCCTCAACACACCACATGATGCGAGGATCTCTTCTTGCAAAACCAACCATAAAGTCGAGATCGTGATTGCCAATCATTTCACATGCAGTGCAACCTGCGTGATGCATCCTGAGGTGTAATTCTTTCTTGGCGAAGAAAACTAGATCTAGATCTGCAACGCAGCGCTCCACCTCGCCTCGCATCCTCGCCTGTCAACGTCAGCCTTCAACTTTCCCCAAAATAATCTCTCTTTCCTTGCCTATCTTATCTCCTTATCGTCTTCGAGACGCCGGCTCGATGGACAGCGGTCAAGCGGCTAGCTGAACGCGATGGCGAATAACAACGCGCCGCCGTCGCGCTCTCAAAGTCGGGAAAGTCGCTTCACCAGAAAAGTGAGTAGGGCTACTAGGTAGTCGATCCCGACATATACATCACATCTCTCGCCATGCCTGCCTTGACTTACTACTGTGTTATTCTTTCACGGCTGTGCTGATCACCTACTGCTGAATCTAGCTCCGTCGCGCCACGTGGATACTACCAAAAACGGGTGAAGTTTCCAAACGACAATTCACCCTTCGGGATGCCTCAAACCGACCCAGCAGTGAACGGACGCCTCTCTTGCGGGACAGGATAAGAAATCCGGATCACGAAGATGGTCCTCAATCAAAACTTTCAGACATCTGGCTATGGTGCCAGATCCAACTGGAGCGCTTCTGGACTTTCGCCTGCTCACCGACCGGTCAAGGCATCTTCAAATGCTCCATAGCATATCTTCTTGGTAGCATGGCCACTCTTGTGCCAGCTATATCGAAGTTTTTCGGCAGTGGACAGGATTCCAAGCATATGGTTGCCACTGTTACAGTGTATTTTCATGCAGCTCGTACGTATAAATCCATGGCTAGATGACGCAGAGCATGTCTCGAAGTCTAGATCTGGTTGCCACAACATATGTTGACTGTCCACGCAGGTACAATCGGAAGCATGCATGAAGCTACCGTACTATCTCTTGTTGCTTTCTGCTACGCCGCCCTGATTGGTTTTGGTAGCATGGGAGTATCTATTTTGTTCGCGAATTATGACTTGCTCTTGGTAGGGCATATCGTTGTCCTGGTCGTATTCGTTGCCGGAGGATTCGGTTTCATGGCTTGGGTCAAACAGAGACTGGCAAATCCTCTTGTGAACGTGGCAACTTCACTCGCGTCTCTTGGATCAATCACGATCTTGATCCGCGAGGGCTCTGTCCAAGCAGGTGCTTTCTCGACCCGACGAGTAACACAGGTTCTGGGTATGATCATCCTAGGGATGGTAATTGCCTCGCTCGTCAACTTTATCATTCTTCCTACGCTGGCGCGGAAGAAGCTCTCCAAAGAAATCGAGCGGAATACGGATCTACTTGCGGAGAAACTAATATCTATCACTCGAGCGTTCTTGCATGGACGAGAGGCCGATCTTGAAGACGACTACTACACAAAGCTCAACAAAGACCATGCTTCCTCTCTTGAAGCTGTCAAGAGGAACTTGATCGAGGCCAAGAGAGAGCATTACGTTCTTGGCGATGAAAAGATCTATCGCGTGGAGAAACGTCTTGTACAATGCCTTGCCACGCTTGGGCAGGATTTGGGTGGTCTCCGGAGTGCTGCTCGTGCACAATTCGCATTCATAAATCAGCCGCATCCGTTCGACGACGATGCGACACCGCTGGCGAACCAGGATGTCTTGGTATCTTCTCCCACAGAATCATCCAGCCAAGAACCCGCACACTACTTCAGCAGCTTAGATATCATCTCTGAGATACCTGAGGAACCGCTCATAGCCACTAATGGGAGACCTGTGTCTAACGGACTACCACACAGGGTCAACAGCGCTCCCAGACAGCTTGATAGCATGGGAGTATCTTCACCCACCGGCTGGGAGACACCGTATTCTATACTGAGTACGACCGAGCCCGGAACGCCCGAGGCTCGCGACAATATCGGAGGCGCCAACATTGCTAAGAGCCCTTCAGACATGTTTGTGGCCTTTATCAGTCAGTTAGGTCCTCCGACAAAGTCTCTCGTGTATACATTGAAGCAGGTGCTTGATGAGCTACCGTTTCAAGGTGGGCCGAACAGCAGGAATCCATGGGTTGCGCGCGAAATGCAGGTCGCTGTGACCGAGCGCTTCCACACCAGTCTGAAGCAAGCTGTCGAGCTATATCGACAATCACGAAAAGAAGCGCTCAGCTCTCTTTATCAGAATCGAGCTATCAACGCAGCGATCGACGCCCGTTTCGGCTCTAGAAGCGCCTATAGTAGCATGGAATCGTCGACTTCGAACGCTGCCTCGCCTGCGGAAGAAAGACATCAAACAAGACGGTCCAAGACGCTCTTCGACAGACAACCGAATGAGGTAGTTGCGGATATTGAGGAAGTATCGGCTTGCTGCGGACATTTCTCGTTCTCGCTATTAGATTTCGCCGAGGATGTTCTGACATACTTGGACGTGCTGGACGATCTCAAAGCGGAAATGGACGCTCCATCAAAATCATGGAACTGGCTCGCGTTCTGGAAGAAGCGATCGAAGAATCTTGGTCCAAGTCTGAAGCGACACAATACCTTTCACGATCGTAACGAAGATGATATTGATCGCTACAACATCCCATCTCCGATCAGGAAAGCTGACAACTACGCCGACGCAGAGAAATCAACAGATGGACGGCCCTGGTATTATGGTATCTATAAAGCGTTCCGCTTTCTCCGCCGCGACGATGTTAGATTTGCGATAAAAGTTGGTTTCGGAGCTGCACTGTATGCTCTGCCAGCTTTCTTGGAAGAGACGAGACCATTCTTCCTGCACTGGCGTGGCGAGTGGGGTTTGGTGTCTTATATGGTGGTGTGCTGCATGACCGTGGGTGCCTCAAACACGACTGTGAGTACCATCATCGACGCGTAAACTGCTACATAAACTGACAGAAAGCTACAGGGTTTCAATCGTATCTTTGGAACATTAATTGGCGCATGCTGCGCGATCGTTGCATGGCTTGTAGCCAATGATCATGGAGTAGCCAATCCCTATCTGCTAGGATTCTTTGGCTGGCTGATGTCAATTGGTGAGTATGCCTGGTCTTCAATTATTTGCAGTAACGTGCTGACTGATCGCTTAGGATGCTTCTATATCATTGTGGCCAAAGGTGACGGCCCGATGGGACGCTTCATTGTTTTGACGTACAATCTCAGTGCTCTCTACTCGTACAGTTTGTCTATACACGACGACGATAACGACGATGATGAAGGAGGCATCGATCCAGCCATATGGGAAATTGTAGCCCATCGTGTTGTGAGCGTGACCGTGGGAACTATATGGGCGATCGTGGTCTGTCGATGGATCGCTCCGATCTCTGCCCGGAGTAAGCTGAGAGCAGGTCTTTGCATTCTCTGGCTGCGGATGGGTCTCATCTGGAAACGCGACCCGCTTGCCATGTTCCTCTTAGGAGCACCGAGAACGACCTACATGGACATCCGCGAAGAGTCGGAACTACAAATGTTCTTGTCCAGTCTGCGCGGCCTTCTCAAAGCAGCTTCTTCGGAGTTCGAGTTCAGTGGTCCCTTTCCGGATAAGATCGTTGGTCGAATGCTGGACCGTGCCGGACAGATGCTTGACGCTTTCCATGCTATGAACGTGGTCATCACGAAGAACCTCCATTATACGCAAGGCGAGGCTGCCGTGCTGAGATACACGAGAACCGAGCGATTTGCCTTGTCAGCTAGGATCAGTCATCTGTTCACTGTGCTTGCCAGCAGTATCAAGTTGGAGTATCCACTCATCGACGTTTTGCCAAACATTGAAGACAGCCGCGACCGGCTCCTTGCCAGGATATCAGACTATCGTGGGACTCAAGATGGCAGGGAGCTCACCACTGAGCAGGACTATGAAATGCTTTATGCTTACGTTCTGGTTACTGGACAGCTTGCCGAGGACATATCAGCAGTAACCGCAGAGATTGAAACGCTTTTTGGCACTCTGAACGAAGAGAATCTGAAGTTGCATTAGCCAACACGCAGACAGCAGTCAAAATGCAGAACTGATTTATCGTTATCAAGTGTCAAGAGATGGTGAGATGGAGTCATGAAAAGCAGAGCGCTTGCACTCCTCGGCATGGCGGAAATCAGAGTTCGTATGAGACGTACTGCGATGCTGACGCGCATGTTCTAGAAGGTCAAACCGGACTTTTGACGTTTTACATTCGCCCATTGTTTGTACGAGCAACAGAGACTGGTTTGATCGAGACAGGCTGAGATCAACCTTGCAGCGTTCTTAGCCTCTACTGGCATCATCGAAACTGGATATAGGCCTATACTGACGAAGCTGCATTGTTATACATACCGACCGTCAGCTTGAACACGACATCTGCTTTGCGATATGGCATGCCGATCTGCCGATCTGAAACGCTCACTGACTCGCTCTCTCCAGCAGGGCTGAGGTCTCGACTCTCGACTCTGGGTTCTGAACACCGATAGACTTTTCCCACGAATGCGCTTTCAGTTCTTCACTTCGTCTTGAAGCCTGGGAACTAGACAAGAAGCTGTCATGTCTTATGGTGATTCTGTCATCGACGCCGACGAAAACATACGCAGTGCTGTTCCAACTCATTTCAGCACACAATAAGCAACGGGCGTGACAATTGAGGTGAGACTCTTGTCGTGGTCCTCAATCTCCCCGGTCATACTCACAAGCCCACTGCGGTCAGTCAATCTATCGACGTTGCGTTGGTGTGAGGGATTTAGCGCTACAACGTGTCTGGACTGCTTTGTTGTGTGCAACTCCAGATGCAAGATAGCGTCTTACCATATGCCTAGGTAAGGTAACTTCGAAATCGACAAAGGCGCGATATACGCAGCAAAGGAAGAGATGTTGGGAGGCAAAAGCTGACCGATATGGAAAGCTTGTAGTTCTCTTACTGACCAGTGACAACGCAACAGGAAAACGTGCAGGTGGATTTCAACAAGGACCCTGAACATGGTTTCCGATTCATGAAACAATATAGACGGGCATACCCCATGAAGTAAGGATGTGCCCAATCTGATGGCAATTTGCGTCTTCTCACTCTCTCTATCATAAATAAATCTTCCTTCACCGTCTCGTCAGATCCACCGAGATACATAATCAGCAACGAAGATAATGCACCCATCTGCTCAAATGCAAAGCAGAAGATGGGATCACATCTAGGCATTACATTACAAGCTGGAGCTGCGGCGCGCTCTCACCGGCGGCACGAGGGCGAGTACGTCCAATACTGCGACAACCTCAACAGTCTCGTCCGCGCGACGAGCCGGTCGACTCAAACTTCAAAGCAGCGAAAGAAGTGTTCAGGCCAGAGTGGCAAGTCCAGTAACTCCTCTGGGACAACTGGTAAGTGCGAAGTAGCTTGGAGTCTAAGTTCAACAGCTAACCAACCATCATCCATACAGTCGCCGAGCACATTCACACCGGCAGAGGCGAGGCATTACTACACATCGCAACCCGACACAACCGAAACGACGTGGTGATACGAGAGATTCGAAACGGTGCAGACGTAAATGTGCAAACGAAGAGCCTAAACACACCTTTGCACATTGCGTGCCAAAAAGGCCATCTTGAGATCACGAAGACCTTATTAGCGAATGGTGCAGAGCTTGAAGTGCGAAATAGCTACGGAGAGACACCGTTACAGATTGCCAAGTCCAAGTCACACGTCCACATCGTGCGACTTTTGGTGTTGCAAGGCACATTCGTGGGACGAGGTACGAAGAGCGCTATTGCTGATGGAATCCGGCTTTTGAGTTGAGGTGGAATGGAGTTTTGGGAAATGTACGATGCCACGACACAAGAATGATAATGCTAATAGCCAGAAATGATAATGGTGTCCTAATGAGGTTCCGATCCTGCTTTTCGACTCAGACCACGCGGTTCGGCACGTCCTCGCCCCCAAGAACTGCAAGTATGGTCTCGACTGCTAGCTTTCCGCTCGCACTTTGGTTCTGGTCTGTCGTTGCCCCGACGTGTGGTGTGAGGATCAAGTTGTCCACGGCAAGCAGTTGGTTATATGCTTTCAAGGTAGGTGGCTCGGTCTCCATTGCATCGAGTGCCGCGCCGAAGATTCTCTCTGTCTCCAAAGCATCAAGCAGAGCCTCCTCGTCCACCATCCCGCCACGAGCACAGTTGAGAAAGATGGCGTTCTTCCTCATGAGACTAAACTCGCGAGCTCCAATCATGCCGCGCGTGACGTTTGTCAAAGGAACGTGCAACGTCACGACATCAGAGCATCGTAAGAGCTCGTCAAGGTCCACGACGCGGCGATGTGGTATGTCGCTCCATGCACCATTAGGGGCAAGAGGATCATAAGCAATGATCTTCCCCTCCATAGCTCCGATCCACTTTTTGGCAACGGCTTTGCCAATGTTTCCCATACCAACGATCCCAATGGCTTTCCCGTGGAGAGATTGGCCCATCAATGCAGAGCGAACCAGTTTCTTTCCGCGCAGCAGCTTTCTGTCAATCTCAACCACACGGCGAGCAACGCAAAGAGCGAGCGTTAGGGTGAGCTCCGCAACTGCTTCGCTGTTCATGGCTGGAGTGTTGCATACAGCGACTCCGTGCTCCTTGGCAGCTTCGAGATCTATGTTGTCGACACCAACGCCCTGCTTGACTATGACTTTGAGCTTCTTGGCCATCGCAAAATCCTGGCCTGTGATTCGAGTCTCTGATCTGATCAAGATGCCGTCGGCTTCATCGTGCCATCGGTCTGAGCCTTCGTCGCCAGGTAGAACACAGTCGACGTCCGGAGACTTTTTTAGCAGGCTCAGTGCGTCTGGATGGTATGGATTGACCACATATATCTTTGGCTTTGTCATGTTTTCGAGTAGTCCTAGTGTCAACTTGTATGGCAATGAAGAGAAGGAATGTGATGGAGGCACAAGCTCCCGTCAAATGAGGACGTCGAGCGGGGAAGATGTGAGCTTTCTGGGATCATGCATTGACAGAGCACAAGTCAGTCTTTATAGAAGTGAGTTCCGCGTCAAGCACGGATCACGTTAGGAACGTCAAACTTCTTCAATACTAACACTCTTCAAAATTCAATTACTACACAACTAGCGTACTATATTACACGTTTAATAGCTTAAAATTATCGCAATAATTAGTTCTTTAATCCCTAAGTAGTCTAGAGTTTTTATCGTAAGGTTAGCCTTAGGGCTAGCTAGGTCTATAAAATAGCCGGAAATCTACCCCTTAGTAGTTTTAACACTATAATTAACTGTT
>KZ109614.1:271-21787 GCA_002116395.1 Ramularia endophylla | reverse complement strand
CTTCTCTAGACCACGCTGTCTTACACCTTGAGCGATACCATGACTTACGTCAAGCATGCCGGCACAAACAAAGCAGTGATCCGGACGAGGACTTTGCAAGAGATGTCATCCATCACACAATGGCTTTTGTGGATCTCACCCAAGTCCATGGCCCTCAAAGCTAGAGCTGTCAGTGTGGGCATCTCTCATCGCGTATAAACCCGAAAGTCATCTTGCAACTATCTTCTCATCAAGGCTCATGGATCTCAAAGGACTGGCAAGCTATTTGTTGGCATAGTGACTATTGAGCAGCGGCGAGTCCAGTTAGTCATAAGGGCTGATGGCTTCAGCCTCCCATCACCAGCTCGCATTCACGCAGAGTGAAGATACGCCATCTGCTGAGCTCACAAGTACAGCCAGTCACATCGGACTTGCCACCTGAATTGGCTCAATTCATGTGGAGTGGCTGGCAAGTCGTTCATCTGAACTGGCCTATCTGCTAATAGTCATGCTCTTTGTGTTCTACTCTGCTAAGACACATTGCCCATGCATACGCGACTTCGGACACCCTGGTCTGGAAACAAAGGGATCTCGCTTTCTCTGGCACCTCGCGCTCAGCCCTTGCAAAAGCCCGCCTTCTCGTTTCGCGCGCAAAAGAGAAGCATGTCGTGTAATCCAGGGCCTTGCATAGGGTGCTGGCCATGTGCATCACAGCTGCGTCGGTGTCATAGTGGCCGAAGCCGTAGACTGCCGTGTCTGCTGAAGCTTAGGTTATCGTTGGCTGCGTTAGTTCATGAATGAACCAACTCACGGCCTGGTGCGACTCTCGATTCCTTCGGTACAATTGGTTCCGCAAAGGTTCGCTTTGGCCAGGCGGCCACTTCAGAGAATGTGCTCTGGCGGTAGATTTCTGGCCAGTCCTCGAGCTTCTTGTTCGGATGAGCCTTGAATTAGCTGCGCCCAGCTATGATCTTCTCGTAGTTCCTCACGATGTTGTTGCGGTCGATCAACGGAGTGTAGTTTTCCAGAGGCCAGTAGTAGTGTTCGGCATTTTCGATCGTAGCCTGTAGTCACAGCGCCGGCTCTTGGTGTATATAGTTAGAGTTTCAAGTTAATGCTATACTGCTATTGTCATCTCGGGGGTCCTGATTTGAGCATTGAAATGGCGATTTCCGCCACGAAACAGTAGACAAATAGGCGGGAGAAGCAGCAAGTAGTTTGCGGACGCATGTTGAGATACAGATATTGATCCCAGAGCAAACCATCAGCAGTTCCAACTCATACAGCACAATGAAGACTGGCAGGTCAAAGCTTCTGCGCGAGGATGCAGCAACCACAGAAGTCCTCATGACACACCAGAAGCCCATATGCAAGTTGATAAGCATGACGCCCTGAAGGCTCGAGTCAATCCGTATGTCCTCAATCGAATTTAGTCGGAAGAGACATGTATCTCCATCCGCAAAGCCAGCCAGTCAGTCAGTGACCAACTCGTTCCAGCTCCACAAGTCCTGTCACATAGTAGTAAAGTGGGACATGTAATCGTGAGCAGAAGCCTGCAAAGCCGCAGCAAGAGAGAAACTTTGATCTGGCATGCGCTTTAGACGTTCAGGTTTCTTTCCCTATTGTGAATGAGGGAGAACGTGATGCTTGTAGTGTATGCGTGCTTGGAAGGATCAAAGCAAGGAGAAGAGGAAAGGAGAAGAGGAAATGATGGAATATGAGGCAGTACAATTCCGTCTCAAAGGCATTCGTCCCCGGAAAGCGCGTTTGAAAATGGCAGAGAAGGAAAGAGAAAGGAAAAGGGACGGCAGAACACAGTTTTGATTTGACGGGCGAGCAGGCAAAACTGCCACCTACCCATCTAATCCCAAACCCTCCATCAGCGTCTCGATCTTGCCAAGCAGAATTTGATAATTGATCGCATCCTGAGCGAACTCATCGCCCGCAATCTCACCATCTAGCGTCCTCACTACTCCATGCCCTTCCACTTCCTGCTGCACACCTTCGAACCCTCCCTCTCCACCCTCCTTCTTCGCCTCTTCTTCCCCTTCCAGCACATCACTCTCAGTATGATGCGCCAAAGGAAGCCTCTCCTCTTCCATCATCTCATCCAGTCCTGCATCCTCAAACCTCAACCGAAACCTCTCACTCAAATAATACCTAATATCATCCACAAGTTCCACCGTGTCCGTCTCCTGTCTACCCTGAATTCTTCCCGCACTCTCTTTCACCAGCGCCCTAAACTCTTCCTCATCAATGTACCTCTCCAATCTATACGCAATATATCTCGCTCCAAACTCCTCCAATCTATGAACCCGTGTATCCCACCCTGCGCGCACGACATCGTAGATGTCTAGCGCTTCTTCCTCTTCCACGGTCTCACCGCGAGGGTTTTCTGCTTCGACGATGGATGCTCCGCCGTTGCCGAGCGTGGAGATCAAAAGAGCGGCTCGCTGTTTGAGTTTTTCGATGAAGAGCATATCCGCCGCAGTCAGTACATCCAGAGCAATCGAAAGCGGGAAATTTGCGGACTCCGTATATAGAAACCGTAGAATCTGCTCCAGAACCACGGGAGAACAATCCACAGGTACGATTTGTAAGTGAGGAGATGGCTGGGCTTCGCGGAATGGAGAGGCGAACATTGTTGCGAAGAGATCGGAGCGGAGGAGCATTGATTTGTGGGCCGGGAAGAGGACCGATCGCTTAGTTTTGCTGTGAGATGGCGAGTCTGGAGTGTTTTGCTGTTGGAAGTGTCCGACTGG
The DNA here is from genome assembly GCA_002116395.1 of Ramularia endophylla. NCBI lineage: Eukaryota > Fungi > Ascomycota > Dothideomycetes > Mycosphaerellales > Mycosphaerellaceae > Ramularia > Ramularia endophylla. Next base: position 19,046 of record KZ109614.1, on the reverse strand, counting down.
GATACCGTTCAAAGGACCGTCTGTCGTACGTATCCGGTCTCCATTGGCAGGTTGCTCTTCGCCAGCTGCCTCTTCTTCTTCCTCATCTGCCCGCAGCAGGACGTCGGCGAAGATACTGTTGTCCCGATCCCACTTCACAGCCTCTGCTTTTTCCGTCTCAACTTGCATCTTGTTCCCCAGCACATTCGCCTCAAACCAGGAAGCCAATTGATCCCTTGCTCTTTCCACTTCCGCAGTCCTGCGATGTCGTGCCTGCCTTCGATCTCCAGAGGCGAGAAGATCTTCAAAAACCTGCTGAATCTCCAACTGTCGACTCAATTTGTCTATCCCGAGCAGTATTGCCTGCGCCTCTTCCCCATCTCCCAAATCAGCACCAACTTCGCTCATGTACAGATACCGTATACAAGTCTCAAAGCTCTGCGCCGGAATAACATGCGAAAGTCTCCAAGACGTAGTCTCAGGCGCAGCAGCCAACTTCCTCGCAAAATAAGGACTTCTCGCCGATAGCAAGAATTTATGTAGCTCAAACGTCTCCCCTCCAGCATGAACTGTAATGTCCGTAGTCTGGGGCGTTTCTCTTGTGAGAAGAGAAGTAATATGAGCAGCAAGCGGCTGTAGCGGATCCGTAGATTTCGAATAATCGTACTGCAGCAGCAGATTTCGTATTCGGTCGTTCAGGGCATTGTAGAGGCAGCGTTCGCCTTGAAAGGTATCTCTCTCGCAGAGGGCGCCTTGTTCGAGGAGCATTTGGGCGACTTCATAGTGGCCGCAGAGGGATGCCTCTCACTTTTATTAGCAATCGATCAGCGTGAGTTGTATTACTCATGGATGGGACTCACTAGGATTAGAGGCGTGTAGTCGTACTCATCCCGGGCATTGATGTTGATGCCGGTGGATATGGCTTCCTGACACACTTTCAGATCTCCTCTTCGACATGCTTCGCAGAATTTACGGAATTCGATAGAGGTGTCTAGAGGGTTTTCTTCTTTTAGGCGGCCCGAGGATATTTCTTTCTTTTCTTCGTACAGTGCCTTTTCCAGCGCTGGTTTGCTTAGGGTCCCATGAGAGGCCATATTGCTTGCATAGGTAGATAGGAATCCGGTCGGGTGCTGGGGCGATATATCGGGAGTCCTGACAACGACGACAACGACGTTGGAAAACGATGAGATGGATCTCGACAGACCGTTTTTGGTGAACTTCTACGATGCATTTCGCTTCTCTGCCCCACGATCATGACGATGCTGGCGCCACCGTCGCGGATAGAGTTCCGAAGTGGCGGCGGTAGCGACGGTTGTCACCGGTTTCCATCAACGTTGTCAGGGCACATGGCTCGCGTAGCAACCAGGTAAACATTTGAATTCCAAGCTTACCTCACTTACACTTCCATTGACTACCTCTCAATGTCCACTTAATCAACTCTCCCTCAACAGAAAACAGACAGATACTGGGACCTCCGGCAGGGCTTCTTAATGCTCCAGCATATCCTACTCTCTCTCTACATGCAGTGACAAGACGCAACACACCTGGACAGAAGCAGAAACTACATCCAACAACCTCACTCGAGCATTCACTCATCATGGCCACGGACAGCGACTACGAAGTTCTCGAGAAGATTGGCCAAGGCTCCTTTGGTGTCATCCGAAAGGTAAGAAGAAAGGGCGACGGCGAGGTGCTATGTCGTAAAGAAATATCCTACACCCGCATGTCGGATCGAGAGAAGGAGCAACTACACGCAGAATTAAGAATCCTGGAGAGTCTGAGACATCCCAACATTGTACAATACTGCCATCGTCAACACTTGAAGTCTAGTCATGACTTGCATTTGTATATGGAGTATTGCGGGAATGGGGATTTGGGAGGGTATATTCGGAAGCTCAAGGATAGGAATCGGTTGGCTGAGGAGGATTTTGTGTGGACCATCTTTGCTCAGCTTGTGAGTGCGTTGTATCGGTGTCATTATGGGGAGGACCCACCGCCGGCGGGCAAGGAGGGGGATGCGAGGAAGGGAAAGACGCTGGTGAGCAAGCAGGGACATACTGTCATCTTGCACCGCGATCTGAAGCCTGAGAATGGTGAGTATGCCTCAATCTTCTTCAATTGACATCACTGATGAGGATCGTGCAGTCTTCCTGGGCGAAAACAACAGCGTCAAGCTCGGCGACTTTGGCCTGTCCAAGATCATCGCCTCCCACGACTTCGCAAGCACATATGTCGGCACACCTTTCTACATGTCGCCTGAGATCTGCGCTGCTGAGCGCTACTCCCACCACTCCGACATTTGGTCACTGGGCTGCATCATCTACGAACTCGCCTCACGTCAAGTTCCCTTCGAAGCAAGAAGCCACATGGAGCTGGTCCTCAAGATCAAGAACGGCCGCATCAAGCCTCTTCCCTCCCAATACAGCCAAGACCTAACAGACGCCATCTCCTGGTGCCTGAAGACCGACCCTCGTCAACGTCCCGACTGCGCACAGCTGTTGAGCTTTGCGAACATTAAAGTAGCTCGTACCCGCTTGGAGCAAGCCACTGCTCTCGGCCAAATGGACAAAGTCGTTCGTGAGCGTGACCTCGTCAACAGCAAGCTCACCGCCGCACAAAAGCTCATCCAAGATCTCCAAGCGGAAGTCGCCAAGTTGAGGGAAGCGAACAAGAAAGTCGAAATGGAATGGCACGCCCGCGCAACCCTAGCCATCGACCAAAAAGTCCAAGAAGCCTCGGACAAACACCGCGTCCAACTCCTCGCTCAGTTCGAAGCAGCCATCGAACAACGCGCAGAAGAGAAGCTAGCTCTCCACCTAGCGTCGCTACCTACCAGCCACTCTGACAGCAAACCCGCAGCAGATGCAGCCTCAGCACACATCCGCTCCAGCACGCCTCCTCCAGGCAACAAACTCACAACCGCGGCATTCGCCAATTTCTCCAGCAAATTGCCAGAGACAGACGCTTCCTCCCTGCCAGAAGTCCTCGAAGACTCCCTCCTCATCGACACCGAATTGACAAGTCTCTCCCTCCACGACACCCTGCCCGAGGAAGAAGAGTTCCAAGCTTCTCCCCTCGCAAACCGCCGGCAAAAACCTCCACCTAAGAAATCCGTCCGCAAGCCCTTCACCCGCGCGAAAACGCTTGCAAACTGCAATTTCAATGTTCGGGATTCTCCTATGGACGTTCACATGGCTTCCCCGTCGCCTTACAAAGAGCGAAGCAGTGATGCGTACAGTAGTCGGGATCCGTACAGCAGTAAAGCTCTGGGTTTGAGCCCAAGGAGGGGGGGAGGAGGCGGTGGGAATGTAGCGGACTTGAGGAGTGAGATGCCTCTAAAGAGGAACATTTTCAGTCAGGCGGCCGAGAAGGAAAACCGGGCACCTGTTAAGGGGAGGTCGCTGGTGGAGTTACATAGTCGGAGTCCGGCGAAGTGGAGGGCTGATGTTCATGGGGAGGAGATGCCTAGTCCTTTTATCAAGAGGCGGTGAGCTGAGCTGAGTGAAGCGAGGCAAGAGCGATGGGAGTGAGCGAGGAGGGGAGAGGGAAAGGGGAGACGTGAACGAGGAACATTACCCGGACTTTTTCTTTTTCTTTTGTCAGATGATGCGGCATTGGCATGGTGTTGGATGGTGTGGTTGGGAAGATCTCTCATTTTGCATTGGAGACAAGCGAAGCAAAACAAGCAAGCAAGGCGTTAGATACCGGAAGGCGGTGCGCAATGATTAAATGTTTTCATAGGCATTTGAAGCACGCTCATACACTTACTATTTCCTTGCCTCTACTCTTCCGGCACGGTATGTCGTAGCGAGCTGAGGTATGGTTGCAGGTCAGGATGCTGTTCAGTAAATACGAGGCTTTTTCCTTGGATGGGTTGCTTACTGCAGCCTAAAAGTTCTGACGCCTTCATGATCTCAGACAGTCCTTGTCCTAACACCTTGTTGCCATGGTCAGATGCTCTAAGAGATGGGCAGCTGCAGAGCTTGAGAGGAACACCTAGGACCAATGTCGGGACGGACTCGTCAATCTTGGGCGTTCGCATTGACACATGGCTTGCTCCCATCGACGATGATACTTGCGAGCTATCGTCCCCAAGAGGATAGTCAGAGGTTGGGAAGCTGTTGTTGGACCAGAATGTCGTCTCAGAACTTCAGATGCAGTGGAAGTCCCGAGTCTCCTCCTCAATGCTCATGCAAGGCAGGGATCGGGCGATATCACATGCCACGGGCGCTCCCGCTTGCCGCTTCCGTCGCTGGATTCTTGCATTCACCAGACTTCAGAGCAGCTTCCTTCCTTCTCACACATCACTTTAACAACACACTTCTTGCCTGGGCAGCAACATCTCGCTTCTTGACACTCTTTCAGCTTGCATTGTTCTCGCCGTTGGACACAACAACAGTGCGTTTCCACCAGCAAGCTTCCACGCTCTCTAACCGCCAACGCTTACTCACCTGGTCAGCCAACTTCCAAGGGATCGCAACAAACACCTCACTCTTCACTTCGTTTCACCAGTCAACCACCACTTTCAACACCGCCATCACACGCTGATATGGCCGACCTCGACACCTATCGCGAGGACGCGGATCAGCGCACCTACGACGGTATGTCACCGCCGCGACGACAACGGGCGCGTGCAACAAGCTCAGCTGCGTGGGAAACAGCTGGCTATGGCTACGCCGATCAGCAGCAGCGCCGCAATTACCACCAACAATACTCACGACTGACCTCTTCACGCGCAGACGACCGTGAACGCGACTACACCACGCGCGACCGCTCGCGCTCTCCTGTTGTCGACCGCGATGGTGACATCGACGTGCGCCCGCGCGACGAGCAGCCCACCAACGGCCGCGGCGATCGGTGAGCCCTTGCACCTTCTCCGACACCACACTCGATCCAGCACTAACCCGGCAGCAGCGAGAGACAGCCAGCCAAGCGCGACTACGGCGACGACGACGAGTCCACTAACCCTGGCTCCAACCTCTTCGTCACCGGCATCCACCCACGCCTGAGCGAGGATGAAGTCACCCGTCTGTTCGAGAAGTATGGACAGGTCGAGAAGTGCAACATCATGCGTGACCCACACACTCGCGATTCCCGCGGATTCGGTTTCGTCAAGATGATCACGGCAGACGAGGCTGATGCGGCCAAGGAGGGTCTGCAGGGTGAGGTCTACGAAGGCCGCACGCTGAGCATTGAGAAGGCGCGTCGTGCTCGCCCACGTACGCCCACTCCAGGCAAATACTTTGGACCACCAAAGCGCGGTCAGTCACCATACCTGGAACGATGGGAAATCTAGGAACTCGCTGACAACTGAACAGAGGACGGTCGTGGACCACCACCCGGACGCGACTTCGGTCGTGGTGATCGCTACAATGTATGTTTGCCCTTCACTTTCATCCTCCAACAAAAGCGTTCTGTCTAACGCTTTCCAGGATCGAGGATTTGGTGGAGGCCGCCGTGACGACTACCGCCGTGGAGGTGGTGGTGGATACCGCGACCGCTACGACGACCGCGGAGATCGTGGTGGTCATGGTGGAGGACGTCGTGACGACTACGGCCCTCCTCGCACCGACCGCTACGCTTCTTCCCGCGATGACCGTTACGGAGATCGTCGTGGTGGAGGTGGTGGCTATGGCGGTGGTGGCTACGATCGTGCGCCTCGCGGACCTCCTCCAGAGGGCGCTGGGTATGATGCCGCTGCTCCACGTGATGCTCCACGCGAGCCTCCACCATCCCGCAGCTACGACCGTGAGCCACGCCGTTACGACTAAGGACTTTACGGCACAGGTAGATTGAGAGCATTATCGGAGCTGACTACCAGGCGTTGAGGAGCTTGCACCATGGCCTTATGGCAACAAAAGATCGCGTCAGATTGCATCCAAGGAGTTCTTGCGGGATTCGGCAGCCCATGTACTATCACAACTTCCTTCTTCCCGGTGCGACTGCAGCATGTGTTATTAGCGGCTTCGAAAGGATGCCGAAGGAATACGGCAATCGGGAGGTCACTACAGCTCTTCGATGAACCATCGGCGGACATACTCGCTGCCATCCAAATCACGGCAATCAGTATAATCGCTCAGACAACCTTTCCTTCTGCACTCCACTTTCGGTGTCAACGATGCGGTACCCTCGCCATAATTACACCCTCGCTGGGAGCGGCGACTTGACACCACTCGTTCCTCGACCGTTCACCTCGCACGTCATAAATCCACCATAAATCACGCCGTGATATTCTCATTCGCAACAACTACGAATTGACGACTTCTCCTGCACTGCTCGCCTTCAGATATAGCAGTATTATCATATCTGAGCCGATACACCTCTCCCTCATACATGGCAAGTCAGCAAACATTCCACGGCATCGACATATACGGCCTTTGTTATACAAACAATGGGGTACTTCCTGCGCTGGCTACCACGATCAATCAACGGCAGGCGAACTTGATACATCGGATGGCTAACTTCTGTACCTCTTCCGCCACCTCGGGCCACCTACTGACAGTTCTGCAGGCCACCGCCATCCGTCCGATACACAACATTCGAAACAACACCCCATGCACTGTGCATTGCAGGACCGATTCTTGCTATTATCATAACGTCAACACCGAATGATCAGTTTCAATCGTATCCGTGATAGAATGAATCAATTGGGATCATTGCAATCGCGTGTAAGGTAGGACATTTGCTCGCTGCTATTGAACGCAGCTTCTCTTTTGGCTTGATGTTTCGTGCAGGGGATCCCCGTATATAGAAAGGTAGACAAATATATGTACAACTCCTCCACTTCTCGTCCAACTTTGTTCGCATGTGCCAAAACTCAAAACGCGCCTATTGTAGATCTCCCGGAAGATCGTCACGAAGGAAGCGAACGCCCTTGGTCAGCATCTCAACGCCATGCACCAATTCATCTCGCGTCTCCCGCCGTCCATCGCTGGTCACTCGCTGTACAGACCGCCTTGAGACGCGTCAATGGCACTCCTGTTCGCAGTTGCCTGTCCATACTGTTGTGCATACCGCTCTCAACAAGTGCATCACCAACACGGCTAGTCCAAAGAAACCCCAGTTCACCGTCGCTAGACCGGCCCTCCCACATCCATCACGGCGCCCTTTCGCAGGAGAATGTTCCTCCGTCGACTCCTACCCATCTTCGTCGCCGCCACCCTCTTCGGCACACTTCTACTCTTCACCACTCTTCAAAATAGCTCCTGGAAACATTTACCAGAAACCATTGGACTAGGCGAGACATATGGGGAGTCGACGGAGGATCTCTATGCCGCAGAAGAATTACAAAAGAGTGGGAAAATCACATTCAAAGAGCCCAAGATTGATTCTACGAGTCCTTATCCTCTAGGACAAACTAAGCCTCCTGGGAGTAATTATACAAAATGTCTTGTGTTGCCGAAGTTGGCGGCTGAGGATACGGCGTGGGTGGAAAGTGAGCTGGAAGATATGATAGAGGTGGGAAGTTTGAGGTCTGCCATTTATGTTGTGGATGATACTCTTGCTCCTCTGCACCCGCCGAAGAATAAAGGACATGAAGTCATGGTGTATTTGTCCTACATCATCGATCACTACGACAACCTCGCAGACGTGAATATTTTCATGCACTCGCACAGGAAAGCATGGCATAATAATGAATTACTGGGTCGGGATGCTGCGATGATGGTGCGCCGCTTGAGTCCCGAGAGGGTTACGAGGGAAGGATATATGAATCTGAGATGTCATTGGGATCCTGGATGTCCGGTGTGGTTGCATCCGGGCAATACGGTGGCGGATGAAAATAAGCAGGAAGAATTACTGCTCGCGGTGGCTTGGTCGGAGTTGTTTCCCTATGAGCCTGTTCCTACTGTTCTGGCACAGCCTTGTTGTGCGCAGTTTGCGGTGAGTGGGGAGAGGATCAGGGAGTTGCCGAAGGAGAGGTATGTTTATATGAGGGATTGGTTGTTGAGGACGGAAATCAATGATTATCTTTCTGGGAGGGTCTTTGAGTATATTTGGCAGTACATATTCACGGCTGCGCCGATTCATTGTCCTAGTATGAGCGCTTGCTATTGCGATGGGTATGGGATATGCTTTGGGAATGCGGAGAAGTTTGATAAGTGGTTTGAGCTGAGGTTCGACCTGGAGGGGAAGAAGGAGGAATTGAGGTTGTGGCAGGAAAAAGCGGATTTGATTGAGGAATTTAAGATGCATGCGAAGAACGGGAAGATGGCGGACGATGCACTTTTGGAGGTCCCGCAGTTTGGGAGGGATCGGGAGTTGAAGAAGGGAATCGAGAACCTGCGGGCGACGTTGGACGAGAGGATTAGGAAGGCGGTGGAGTTGGGGAGGGATCCCAGACAGAGGGCGCTGGAGTCGGGGAGGGAGTGGATGGAGGGGGATGGGTATTGATGTGGACTGTCTGAAATCCTCTGCCACCCAACGAGCGACCATGCTAGGCCACAGGCTCTTGATGGTTCCAAAAGCAATGATCGTGTCGAGAAAGCACCGTTGTGTGTGTGTTGAACGATGAGCACATTTGGTCTTGCGTTGGCACCTTCCATCACGAGTGTAACGCGAAGCAGGAACGGGCCACCTTCCTCGAACTTACTTGTTGAACTCACAAGCGTGCACGTTTGACAAAACATCAGAAAACAACAGCATCTCCGCCTCAGAGCACGATCCAGTCGTCACTACTTGGCCTCGAAATAACCTCCAAGAACCCACGACGTCGAGACAATTGCGACAGAATTAACCACCAAGGCGGTACTCGATCCTGCCTTGCCTAAGGTTTCTCTCTCATGCCTTCTGCGACTCTTGCGGGTAGTCCTTCGCTGACAACTACTCATATCGCAAGCATGCCGGACTCTGACGACCCGCTCGATCTTGTGGTTTATGCCAGGCTGTGCGCAATTAACCTGGTCGCTTTTATCATCGTTAAAGCTTTTCCCCTTATCGTTGCACTGTTCAGAATCATTTGGTGGGCTGCTGTCTGCTATCTGCTACCCTCTTGGCTGAGCACATTGCTTTCCCCACGACTTGCGCTCCTCTACCTCAATTCACCTCCGAGCGAGCGTACAATGCCAGTTCTGGGGATGCAACGGACCAAGCGACACATCTTCGAAGTCGTTGCCTACGCACCTTGTTCGTTAGCAGGGTCCGTCTTGGGCATCTGTCTCGCGAACGGTGACTATCCCGTCATGTTTGCCAAGCACTGCGCGACTGTCATCGGAATCCTGTGTTTATTCGCCATGTATTTGAGAAAGATTCACGCAGTCCGGCTACGATACTTTTGCGACTGCGCAGATCTGGGCGAGCGAGACTATCCGGCGATCAACGATCTGGAGGCCTGTCTATCTACTGAACATCCGACGGAGAAGTCGAAGGCTGATTCGATCGAGTGTAATGGAAAGAGAACCAAGACTCTTTTGCTCGCGAGTACACAAGCATGCGCGTGTCGGGTCGCAGCATCGTACAAGGTCAAGGAGTTGAGGGAACATATCGTTGAAAGAAAGAGGCAATTGGTAGAGAAATCTTTGACGCTGAGTCTCGCCGGCTTAGTACAGTACACTGAAGAAGGGAGCGAGGACTTGTTGCTCGTCGACTATTTGTCAAAGGAAACGAGTGCGGTATTGGACGGGAATATTTGGACGGAGTATGATGATTGCCTGGCGGAATATGATGATATGTTAAAGGAATGCGAGGCGTGGGACAACAATCTCGTACCCAGTGAGGTCTTGGAGCTTGGCAGCAGATGGACCTCAGCTCTCACCAGGCTCAAGCAGGCTCTCTGGAATTACTTCACCGCAGATGTTCGGCTTCCATAAAGATCAAGCAGGTCCTCTGGGCCTACCTTCTGGACATGGCGAACGGCGGAGGCACTGCGTCATCTCAATCGTCGAAGGGACGCATGTCTCGTGAAAGCAGTCTTGGGGAAGCTTTCGCGGGCTCTCGAAAAGGAGGCACTCGTCGCTTCTGATAATACGGCATCGACAAATGGAAGCTATGGGCGATCAAATGAAGCTATGGAGGCAGATGACATCAAGTACCAAGCAGTCTGGGGAGCTTGACACGGAGAACAAGGATACATCCATGAAGGTATCTGCCAGAACTGTATCATAGTAAATGTTTAAGCGTGCAACCTGTTCACTCCGTGTCAAGTGGTCGAATATGAAAACCACAGTCATAAATATCAATCCGGCATCTAACTTTATTGCGAGGCCAACCTATCAGCCACCTTATAGCCTAGCCTACTTTTCCTACTGCGATTCGCTCTTGTAGGAATTGAACAATATCGTCAAGCTCTTCGGGAATTTTGTACCAGTGGCCTTCATCGTATTCCTTCCAAGTGACTTGCATCCCTACCTTTCTCAAAAACTCGGCCGCTCTAAAACCCTTTCCGACCTTCACCTTCTCGTCCTTTGTCCCGTGCCCTAAGAATACCGGAGTCTGGACCCAAGGCGGTTGTTGCGATCCAGTCATCGGCTCAAGGTCCATGTTGTCTCGAACGAAATTGCAGATAGTCACTGCGGCTGATGACAGCGCAATGTTTCCGGTTGAAAGTACTGCTTGTTCGGAGGACGATGCATGCTCAACATGATCGGAGTCGGAGTCGCAGTCTGACAGAGCAAAAGGATCGTCGCATTCGTCGTTGTCGTGTTCCTCGTCATTTCTTGGCGGGCGGAGGATGTCTTCCATATCATCAACAAAGGGAAGCCATCCGCTCATACCAACGAACCCGCCTAGCGTGCTTCGAAAAACTGTGTAGCTCAGCAGAAAGTGCAAACCCATCGCACAGCCTTGACTCAGTCCTCCAACAAACACATTGGCAGCCCCAACGAGCGTGATCTCTTCGTCTACGATTTTCCTGAGATATTCCTGGGACTGCCTCAGACCTTCCAATTGCCATTCTGCCTGTTCTTGGCTCATCCCCGCGTCTTGCTCATCAATGGGAACATTGTCGAACCACTGGCTAATGGTGGCGCGATTGTACCACTTCGCGCGTCGTTTTCTGGCAGTGGGAAAGATGAACTTCGTGTTTGGAAGTACAGCAGCAATGGTTGTTGATTCGAAGTCTCCTTCCGGTAGCAGACCGATTTGACTCCTAAGCAATTCTTCTCCAAAATTCTTGCCGTTGCTGCCTCTTCCATGGAGAAGAATCAGGCTTTGTTGGTGTTCTCTGCGCGCATCGACAAAAAATGGCTCCGGGTAAGAGGAGCGGTCATGCTTGCGATCCATGTTACTTGTCACGAATTTGGAAGCTGAGCGCGAGAACGGGACAGAACATAAGTCTAGTTCGCGTCCTCAATCATAACTCGCTTGCCCTAGACATCGCTAGGTATTCTCCGTACAACATGGTCGTCTGTGTGTTAGGGTTAGGGTTGGGGCAGCGACGACCAAGCATCAGTCAGCCAGCTTCGACTCCCAAGTTCAGCTTTCGTCTTCGCTCGACTTCAACCTTCACATGACAACGACAACAAAAAACCAATTCTCATCTCTCAGCGTTTACTTTGTCAGCGCTTAAGCGGAAGCAACTTTCCGCCAGTCTCTTCCCACCACCATTTGACCGATGAAGAAGCACCATCAGAAAAACAAGCAAAGTTAAAATAGCAGAATTGCAATTTATCAAGGAGAACGAGCAGGATGTCATCCATGCGGCCCATGACGCCTCTGGATCTTCTCAAATTCAATCCATGCAACCTAGATCACCTAACAGAAACCTATAACATTGGCTTCTACCTTGACTATTTCCGGCAATGGCCGTCCCTATGCAAAGTCATCGAAGGTCCGAACGGGCAGATTGAAGCTTACAGTACGATCCAACCTCCCTTCGTCCTACCTTACCATATGCTGCACTGGTTAACGTCCAACACAGTTCTCGGCAAAGTCGAAGCCTCTCCAACACCTGCACCGATAGAACCCTACGATCCAGCCATGAATCTTTACAGGAAAGGGAAGTTTTCGAATTATTTGCCCTGGCATGCACATATTACGTGCTTGACTGTGGCGCCTGCTGCAAGGAGACTGGGTTATGCGACGAAGTTGAGCGAGGCGATTGAGAAGGCTGGGGATGAGGCAAACGCGTGGTTTGTGGATCTTTTTGTGAGGGTGGAGAATGAAGCTGCTATTAGGCTTTATAAGAAGATGGGGTGAGTTTACCGTTCTCCTGCTGTAGTGTGGTGAATAGAGGGAAGGGAAAGGAGAAGAGCTGATGTGTTTTACAGATATTCGGTCTTTCGCAGAATCACGGACTACTATAATGATGGCAGTGATGCGTTTGATATGCGGAAGCCATTGAGGAGGGATAAGGGGAGGAAGACTGTCAGAGCTAACGGGGAGAATATCAAAGTCACGCCGGATCAGGTTTGGTAGTTGAAGAGTGGGATGGCGAGGAAGAAATGTCATGGACCTGGCTCCTATCATTCCCGCTGCAATGCTGCCCAGGAGTCAGCACTGGCCACGGTCTTGAGGAGGTGTCATGCATTATGCACCGGGATCATGCAGTCAACGACAGCCACGAGGATCGTAGACTTTCGAAGAAGAGGAATCTGTCACCTCCGACGACAGGAGGAAGGAGAAGGAGAAGATCTTCACGAGGAAGCTACACATCTGATGATGGGTCTTCAGCATTACTTCAAGATCATATGGGTGCAGCTCTGAATCTGACAGATATGCGAATTGGTCAGCGATGGAGGTACACAGTCAAATGTCTTGGTCTTTAGTAGACGATTGGCTTTTTTGCATGTGAATATCCCATCAATTTACCACCGGACCCCGCTCCGTTGCTGGCGCGCTAGACACGCGCATCTTTCAATCTTGCTCTCTCGACTTCCACCAAGCTGCCTACCTCAACCCCGACACCATTCACATCCTCTTGCGCGACATCAACACCAAGCCATCCTCCATCATCACCACCCACACGATAAGTCTCGCAGCACATCGGAGCTGCGCAAACCCGCGAAAGTCACCGAATCCATCCGCAGGCTCCCGCTGCTCGCTGCCACCATCCGCACCGCTCCACACGACTTCCGCGATCGCGAGCGCGAGGCCCTGTCACAGCTCCTGCGGCAAACGCCGCCTGTACAAACACCACATCGCACTTTCTCAGCTTCTCTAGGCCAACATGTGAGTGCTCATCCTGTTCAATATCTCCATCACTGATGGCGACCCGCATGAAACCAACCACATGGCGCAAAAGCTCTACGAAAATCGTCACTAACATCAGCATGGACAGGGAATCCTTCGACGACATCCACCTCGATCTCTCCAAGCAGCCCGGCAAGTGCAGACTTGCTGAGTCTGGTCTTGGATGGAAACCCGCTGGTGGCCAGACCTTCACGATCGATAAGGCCGATCTTCAGAGCGCACAGTTTAGTAGAGCGGCGCGTGGGTTCGAGCTGAAGATCTATGCGCGTAATGCGGGCGTAGTTCAATTGGACGGATTCAAGTCTGAAGTGAGTGGCAGCAAGGACGTTATCTGCTTTGGCTCGTGATGCTGATTTCCCGCAGGACTTCGAGACAATACAAAAGTGCTTCAAGGTCTGGTATGGCGTACCATTCGAGCAAAAGGAGCATGCTCTGCGTGGCTGGAATTGGGGCAAGAACGAAATGGGGCGTAACGAGCTCACCTTCAACGTGCGCAACCAGCCCGCCTTTGAGATCCCATACACCGAGATCTCCAACACCAATTTGGCTGGAAAGAACGAGGTCGCTGTTGAGTTCTCACTTCCCGCGGATGGCGACGAGACCGGCACGAACGGCAGCTTGGGCGGCGCAAGAGCAAAAGGCAGGAAGATGGGCGGAGCGGTGGACCAGCTGACCGAGATGCGCTTCTACATTCCTGGAACCGAGAAGAAGGCCAAGAACGACGAGGATGGAGATGATGCGGAAGATGGCGAGGACAATGAAGAACAGAACGCCGCCTCGCTATTCTACGAGACCCTCATGACCAAGGCCGAGATTGGCGAGGTTGCCGGAGATACATACGCCACCTTCCAGGAGATTCTTCATCTCACACCGCGTGGTCGCTTCGACATTGATCTCTACGAGAGCTCCTTCAGATTGCGCGGAAAGACCTACGACTACAAGATCTCGTACGAGAACGCCAAGCGCTTCTTCCTCCTGCCCAAGCCCGACGACATGCATCAGCTTCTCTGTATCGGTCTTGATCCTCCTCTGCGACAGGGTCAAACCCGCTACCCATTCCTGGTCATGCAGTTCAAGAGGGAAGAAGAAGTCCAGATCGAACTCAACATGACAGAGGAACTGCTCAACACCAAGTACGCCGGGAAACTCTCTCCCAAATATGAGGAGCCCATAGGAAGGGTTGTCTCCAAAATATTTCACGGACTTACCGGAAAGCGCCTGATCCAACCCTCGAATGACTTCATCAGCCACCACCAAATGAGCGGCGTGAAATGCAGCATCAAAGCCAACGAAGGCCACCTCTTCTGTCTGGACAAGGCATTCCTCTTCGTACCCAAGCCCGCTACGTATCTTTCTTTCGAACACATTTCTTCAGTCACCATGAGCCGAGTTGGCGGAGCTATTAGTGCTAGCCGCACCTTCGACATTACAGTGACGTTGAAAAACGGATCAGGAGAGCATCAATTTTCGAATATCAATCGCGAGGAACAGCAGCCTTTAGAGAACTTCTTCAAGATCAAGAACATCAAGACGAAGAATGAGATGGATGGCGACAATTCCATGCTTGCCGCGGCGCTGGCTAATGACCCTGATCTCGTTAGCAGTGATGACGAAGAGGTTGTTGCTAAGGACCGCGGCAGTGCGGATGAGGACGATGAGTCTGTTGATGAGGACTTTCAAGCTGATTCGGACTCGGACGTTGCGGAGGAATACGACAGTGACGCTAAGAGCTCAGGGGACAGTGATGCGGAGATGGAGGATGCTGATGGAGGTGGCAGTGACAGCGATACGGCGGCCAAGGTTGAGCCTCCGAAGAAGAAGGCTAAGAAAGCCTAGAAGGACATGCCAACAATACTGAGGAAGGTCAATTCGAGGACGAAGCGCGCTGAGATGTACGCACATCTGCGGTAAGGGGTCACGGGAAGCTGAGAAATTACGATGAATGTTTTATTGGAAAAAAGTGCATGGCGCAGGCGGAAAGCATAAGTAAGCCAAAGCTTTGCAGTATTGCTGATTGCTTACAATACTGCTGATTGCTTACAGAATTAAGCAATTCGAGATGAGGTTCGTCAAAATATGACATGTGTAGGAATACTTTGTCTCCAAAGCGAATCGGTGTTCTGTGAGCGCTCTCCGTGAATGTGGTGAGTATGCCGAGAGGACTTCCTCTCTACGTTGACCCCTCAAGCGTAGCACAGCTCTCGTTCAGCATGTATACCACAAGTAGTTGAGTATGCTCATAATTCACGGCGGCCTTACCAATCTCCACGCAATACTACTATGAGAAACGCTTGGAGATTATCTGTACAGCTTGGTGGTTGCTATTGGGTCGAAGCTTTCTCATGAGGCGGACATAGCGGCCTTAATCTGGGCCTGGACTAGCTGCTCTTTTCCTCGATACCTGCTAGGGAATGAGGAGAGACGGGTGTTGTGAGGCAATCATGTTCGGTGACTCGTGCTTGTTCCAAGATTGTAGTGAGCAGAGCGACTCGTCTGTATACGTTCGAGTGATAGTTGACAGACGACAAGCAAGACCGAGGGACGAGCAAAACGAAGGAGAAAGAGACGCAGCGGGGCGCAGATCGAACCTGAAACGAAAGCAGAATCCTTTCGGACTGCCGAATTTCGCGAAGAGCGAGTCTAGCGAGTGGCACGTCGAACCGCGTCAACGGCACATCGTGGCACAGACTCGGGATGCTCTGCCTTATTACAATCCTCTTGTTTGCAAAATTCTTGCTGTTCTCAATTTCATCTTCATCGCCAACTGTAGTGAGGTCAAAAGAAACATAAAATTCG
Organism: Ramularia endophylla; assembly: GCA_002116395.1. Lineage (NCBI taxonomy): Eukaryota > Fungi > Ascomycota > Dothideomycetes > Mycosphaerellales > Mycosphaerellaceae > Ramularia > Ramularia endophylla. The sequence goes on along the minus strand of KZ109614.1, from coordinate 3,146 downwards.
AGAACTTTTGCCACGGGAAGTCCTCGGCAGCAACTGCTGGTGACAGACGACGTCAACAACCTGGAACAACCCTGCTCCCTGTGTCTTGGCTAACATGGTCTCGCACGCGAGCGAGCAACATCACACCACCGACGCTGCGTCGGACAAACAGCCAGACTCCCTCTCACACACCAAGGACGAAGAGGATGGTATCTCCGACCATGGCACGAACGAGGCAGCGACGCAGGATGCAGCAGAGAAGCCTACATTGACGCCTGCAGGTCCAGGTCCAATACCTGTATGAGTCTCCCCATAGAGACCAGTTTGAGCAATTGCTGATTCGTCCACAGAATGGTGGTTTAACAGCATGGCTCCAAGTACTCTCCTCATTTTTCTTATTCTTCAATACATGGGGAATTTTGAATACCTTTGGCGTGTACCAAACTTACTATGAGAGTGGTGCTCTGTATACAGAGACCTCATCAAATATCTCATGGATTGGAAGTGTCCAGGCGTTTTGCGTGCTCATGGTCGGCGCGTTTGTCGGGCCAGTCTATGATAGAGGGCACCTGCGACTACTATTAGTTACGGGCACGTTCTTCATGGTTTTCGGTATGCAGACATCCTTGCTTGCTGTAGGATGGTACTAATATCTTACTCTTAGGCCACATGATGCTTTCCCTTTGCACTGAATTCTGGCAGTGCATTCTTGCGCAGGGTTTCGCTATCGGAATCGGAGGCGGCTGCCTCTATATTCCCTCTGTCGCGATCCTTCCCACCTACTTTAGCACCAAGATTGGTTTCGCAATCGGCATCGGCGCTTCCGGCAGCTCAATGGGTGGTATCATCTATCCCATCATGTTCTACCGCTTGATCAACGAGGTAAGTCCGCGTCTACGCTGAAGGCTCAACTCTGTACGGGGTATAGAAGTCCTGATATCGAGATAGGTTGGATTTGGATGGGCCGTGAGGATCTTGGGATTTACGGCGCTCGCTACGCTGCTTATTCCCATCTTCCTGATGAAGATGCGCGTCAAGCCTGCAAAGGCTCGGAGCATCATAGACTGGTCTGCATTCACCGATGTACCTTTCGTAAGTCTTCCAGGACGCAACACAAGTGTGCCCAGCTGACAAGAAACAGATAGTGTTCACTATCGGCTGTATGATTGGTTTCATTGGCCTGTATGTGGGCATTTTCTGTAAGTTGCTATATTTCGCGCAACGTTGGAGAGCGTGGCTAATCTTATGACTGCGCATAGACTTGTCGTACTACGGCGATGCCAACGGGTACACTGACACGAGCCTATCGTTCTACCTCGTTCCCATTCTAAACGCCGGCTCCGTCTTCGGTCGGACCTTGCCCAATATCTTGAGTGACAAGATAGGGCCATTAAATGTGATCACTCCAGGTATGTGAATCATCTCCGAACATAATCTTGGCATTGTTGACTGACATCACTCACGATAGGCGCCATCTGTGTGGGAATTGTCCTTTTCTGCGCTCTCGCCGTTCAGAATGCTGGCGGTTTGATTGTCGTCGTTCTGCTGTTCGGTTTCTTCAGTGGAATCTTCATTGCATTACCTCCTGTCTTGTTCGTTGCTCTGACCAAGGACAAGAGCAAGGTCGGAACCAGAATAGGCATGGGCTTCGCTTTTATCGGCCTGGGTGTTCTTGCTGGCGGACCTGGTGGTGGTGCAATTCTTGGAACCAGCAACTGGACACCAACGTGGATATACGCGGGCGTCATGCCCATAGCCGCGGGCTGCATCTTCGGGGCAGTACGATTTGCGAAGGCTGGTGGCAAGCTCATGGTCAAGGCCTAATGTCATCATGTGGGAAAGATCTCAAAGAGGATGTTCCAGGCAGCCAACAAAACGTTCATACAACGACAGAATGGATAATTATCAGCCAGGACTGACTCCAGCCTTCCTAGTTACCAAAATGTCGACGAAAATCATCCTGAGGCCCCCCGAGCCCTAGATCTGCAAGAACTTCGTGACGGACTTTGATTCTGGAGTTGGTCGATTGACACCAAGGTGCGTGTCTTGCCATCAATGTACATGTCGTCTGTGCCGCTATCACATAAAGACATCGAAACCATGGATTTAGCCTGATCTTACATGCTGGCTAGCAGGAAAAGCATCACTCGCGAACCCAATCTGGTCGAGATGGACATGTTCTAAACAATCATGATCTTCCTGATCCTTCGCGTCCGCGTTTAGCTGGCAGAACGGTCCATTGCTCCACGTGGACGGCGCGTGCGGTAGGTGCAGGAGATCGCCCAACCTTAGAGCGTGTACGGTACTTAAATAATCGAGATCTACGCACAGTCCAATATGGCCGTTATAAGGCCCCACAGTACCGTAAACTCTACGTCACGGTCAAATACGCTTGTGTACGGTACTCGTACGTAAGTCTAATAGTAGTTACCGGCGCTAGTCGTAGTTCTAATAGTATTATTAGTAGTACGGAGGCTCCTTCTTTATTATCTCGTATCTACCTATACTAATAGTTAGTAACTATAGATTCTTTATTATAGTAGTACTCGTAGGATTACTCGTAATCCGTATACCCTCTTACTATACCGGATCCTTCGTAATAGACGCCGTAGAGCGGCTAACCGGTACTACTTTATAGTTAGTATCTACTATAAACCCCTATACGATAAGGTACCCCTACTAGTGTTAGTAACGCTATTTAGACCGTCGTAATACTATCGAAATTACCGGCGCCTAGTCTATCTCTTTCTTAGCCGCGGAATAATACTTAGTTATTATCGGAGTTATAGACGTAGAACCCGTCGTAGGATACCGGATTACTATAGCTAGTACGCTTTACCTAGGCCGTCGGAGAGATTAAGAAGCTACTTAAGGAAGCGAACACTTAAATAGACGC
>MWSQ01002344.1:0-22738 GCA_002116395.1 Ramularia endophylla | reverse complement strand
ATGACAGCCTTCCTCGTGCTCTTCCGCCAACCCATCAAACCCACAGAAAAAGAAGAAAGAACAGAAGAGGGGAAAAAAAAAGAAGAAACTCACCATCCTCCCTTCCCCCATGCCTCCCATCCTCCCTGGCAAACCAAAACCCCACCTTCCCACAAGTCCCCACAACCCACACCCCCCTCTCCTTATGCCAAGCCAACTGCCTAACCTCCTCAACTGCCTCATTGACTCTTATTTCCGTCTGCTTCACTCCCCATCCAGTCCCAAACCAAGCGCCATCAGGCAGTACTTGCTCCACCAACCCCCCACTAGCCGTAAGAGTCGCGAACCCTTGCTTACAATCAATCCGATTAATTGGCGCAAGAACTCCGGTACTCCCACCGCCATCCCCAGCATCGACTTCCAGGATCTTAGGCGGGGAACTACCTTCCTTCAGCAACAAGCAAGGGGGAGAACCAGGAATAACCACAGCCCGATACCCCCCAACCATAACTCTCTTCAAAGCAGGTTGTTTCTTCCCCTCCTCTTCCTCCCCACTACTAGCATCCCCATGAAACTTCGGAATATATCGCACCGGAACTTTTCGGAATCGGAGACCTTCCCACCACTTGCCCTCTCCCTCCCCCTTGCCACTGCCACCAGTCGTCGAAAAGAAAGTGAAAGGTTCGTATAACACCACATCATCCAGCGCCGTGCGGATAATAAGATATGTGGAGTCCACGCCTTGGTATCCGAGATTCGCGACCAGGAGTTCCGTCAAAGTTTCTCTTACACCGCCCCTCCTCTCCTTCCCCTCAGCAGAAACCACAGCCGGCAGATGCGGTAGCCCAGCCAAGCTATACACCAGCTCCAATCCCGGCAGTGAAAACACACTCACGCCCCCCTCCGCACTCAGCAGAAACAGCACCGGCTTTCCCCCAGTCATCCCCCCCTCATAAACACACCCACAAATCCACCCCTTCCCAGGAACCTCCCCCTCAACCGGCTCAATTTCCCCCCTCCTACACTCCAACACCAGGCAACTCCCATCATCCCTCAGCACCACCACCCAAGGATCCCACACACTCCACCCCACAATCCCAAACTCCGCATCCGTCTCATCATCCATCATAGGAATAATCTGCAGCAACCCCATATTCCCCCCATCATAACTCCTAATCTCAGTTTTCCTAACTTGCACCACAATGTTCCCCTTTCCAAGAGTGAATATTTCCTGCGTTTCGCCTTCGGATTCGAATTCGGGGGCGGAACGTTCCACGTAACCGCCACCAGAGGCGGAAATGTCGGCGGAGGCGGGCGTGATGTCGTAGAGTTTTGTGGAGGAGCCGTCGTAGACGAATAAGAGGTCGTCGTAATTTTCTGGATCTTGCTCTTCTGATGATGGTGGCTTGGTACGAATAGCCCAAACATTCTTCGCGCCGTCGAATTGGCTTTTGCGGATAATTTGGGGAACGATGTCGCGGTTTAGAGAGGTTAATCTACTTGCTCGGCCTCGGCCTGTGCCTGCGAGAAGTTGAAGTTTGTCTTTGTTGGTGGAATTGGGACGGTTTCCGAGACTGATGTTGTGGATGGGACCGATGGAGTTGAGGGTATCTTTTACTTCGAATGTCGGGAGGGAGAACGAGGAAGTGGGATCCGCGGTGGAAGTTGCTCGTTTTTTGGAATCTGGGGCTGCGTCGTAGAGGTCGTCGTCGTCTTCGGAGATGATGTCTTCGTCTTCTTCTTCGTCTGAGGGGATTTTGCCTAGCATTTGGGCGTGGGAGCGTTTGCGGGCTAGAGAGGGGACGGGTCTGCTCCAGGCGAGGAGGGAAGAGGCGCCGTCTTCGCTGCCGAGGAAGAGTTTGTCGTTGTTTAATCGCGTGATGCAGGATGCTGCTGCTGGGAAGATGTCTCCTCCATTCTCGGGAGACACTTTGGCGATATCCACGGAGCTGATACTTCTCCCCAGCATTTGGAAATTGATGGTCGCGAGAGAGCCATCATTCAGCACAAGCAACAATTCTCCAGTTTTGGGATCCAGCAGCTCAATGCAGCAATCCTCCAGCTTGAGATTGAGATGAGATTGATCGGCCATGCCAAACTCGCTCTCCCTCTTCGCAAATTCATTCACCGCCGTGGCATTCGCCTTGCCGCTCTGATCGACGTGCACAAACTCGTTGTTTCCCACCAGCAGCGCCCCTCCAATGGGCAAGGGAAGCGGCACAACCTTCCACAGCGAAGACGGCAGCTTCCCGACGGTAATGAGATTTGTACTCGCCTTCTGCTCCAAATCCAGCGTAAAAACGGTATACGTCAAACAATCCCGCCTCTCCTCAAACAACGCCGCACTCGGCTCAATCGCCGCGCTCAGAATCCCAAACGTCGGCTCCCGATACTCGTACAAAAACGCCAAATGAACCGTATGACACAGACTCGGATCCAGCGTCGTCAGCGGCAGTACAAACGAAGCTTTATACGGCGTTTCCTCTCCCTCAACATCGACATCCTCCTCAATCTTCTCATCATCCTCGTCAATCAACTCATCCCCCCCCTGTCGAAACGGCAAAATCGCCAACTGTCTCGCCCCAAACTTCAACGCCGCACATCTGCTCCCGGGATCCACCGTCAACACACTCTCATACTCCCCCAATGCCTGTTCATAAGGCGGCGCCACCACATTCTCACCCTCATAATAGTGAATACTGATGGTACTCAGGCGATAGTTTTCGGGGTCCCATTCCACGAGACTCAATTTCGCATCGCGGAAGGAGAGGAGTAGAGCTTCGCCGCCGCTGCGGGATGAAGAGGTTTTGACGCGCGCGAGGGAGGTCACGGTTCCGGCGAGGGGGTATTCGCCGATGAGGCGGAGTTTGGAGGTGGGGATTAGGGCGAAGATTTGGAGGAGGGAGGTTTTGGCGACGATGAGGTTCGGGGTGGTGGGGGAGAGGAAGGGGAGGGCGAGGGCGTGCGTTATTGCCGTGGGGGGCACTAGCTCCGTGTAGGCCTGCATCGTTGATTGTGAGGGGGAGGATTTCCCATGAGAATTGGTGGAAGAGAATTGGTGTTTTTGGTGGAAGGGAAGCTGGACTTGAGCTTCACCTCAATCAATCGATGCGCGTGGTGTCGCGATCTGAGTCGGAGCTCGGACCGGGTACGAGAGAGTGGAGATTCACTTCGACTGCACTTCCTCTGCTTTTGACTTCACTTGTCTTATTATCTTCTTCCGCTATGAGTTTGTAAATACATCTACACTTACAATGCATTCTGGCCCAAGAGAGCTGATTAAGATCTACATGAACGAAGTATGTACGGGAATGGACCCACTTCTATCAGGTGGAAGAAGCGAGAACATGACACAGAGACTGCTTGTTTGATAGCAGGAGGCACGATGCAACCCGACGGCATCGTCATCTTCACAGTCCATATGAAGGCACAAGGCATGCAAAATCAGTAAAGTCATGGATCTGCAGTCTGGAAAGCTACGGACGGCCTCTCGTATCGATTCATAGCTCTCATCTTGCGCACCCCGCTGGTTAAGGTTCTGCTACCACCTTTAAGCTGGTTGTGACTGGGCTAGGCAGATCTCAGACCTCTGATGATACCACGGACTACAACAGCTGTGGAAAACACATGGATCTAAACACTTTCATTATATGGAAGAGCGGAGAAATCTGGTGACAACACGCCGGGTCTCACGGCAACAGCCCGACGGCCTCGCTCCGTCCTACGCTCTCCTCCCTCTATCACGGATACGCAAAATACGACAGCTTCCAGCCACTAGTCTCATAGTTCTGCAAGCTCGGGACATCCCCTCGGATTCACAGCTCTTGCTCGTTCTTGCACACCCTCGCTTTGCTGGCCATCAGAGTGAACCTCGTAGGAGACATCAAATATCACTGGCTTCCTTCGGATAGATACTCATCCTCATCCTCATCTATCGAAGGCGCTCCAGTATAGGCGCATAGATCTTCAGCGTCTGCGTCTGATAAGGTACCTCCGACAGAAGAAACGCCATCTTCGTCGTTGATGAGCCCAAGCTCCCCAGCCAACTTCCCAGCCAGCCGTTCTATGGCGCCTGCCCTCCACTCCTCCAATTCGGCTGCTCTGTTCTCCATCTTGATCGAGTCATAGTCCCAGCGCTCGTCAAAGAAGTCGTCATCGCCATGGTCGTATTCTGCGAGGCCCTGGCGGATCTTCTGCTCTTCGAAACGCACCTCAAACACCATTATCCGTTCAAGCCAATCATACAGTGGACCTAGCTGCGTCGGCTCGGTACCTGGCCAGTGAAAGTACTCACCGGATACCAACAACTTGACCCAAACCCGGTTGATTTCGCCCTCCTTGCAATGAATCCTCATTTTCCGCCACGAGGCTTTCTCACTCAGCCAGGAAGCCGGACGCTCACGCGAAGGCTCCAGTCCTGGTTCAAGTAGTCGTAAGCTGACATGAAAAATGTCAGTCCTCGTGGCATTACACATGCAATCGCGAGCATCGAGTTGGTGAGTTCCTGCAGCTTCCATGCAGCTCTGCAACCAGAATACAGGTGCTTTCAGCAATAACTCCGTGGTCTCCGCCTGATATGGTGCGAGGAACATGCGCTGCTGAAGGAGCTTGCATTTGCTGATAGCCGCTTGGAAAGCTTTGCTGGTGCGTTGAGTAGTGAAGAGCCATTTGACTGGGCCGTCGTAATTGACGTGCTCGGCCCGTCCTGCTGGGCCATCCGAGGCATGGATGAGAATCATCTCGAGAAGCTCGGCGATTTCGAAGACCTTGGAGACGGCGGAAGTCTTGGTCTCTTCTGCTGGAATTCAGTGAATGGCAAGGTCGCGACGAGGGAACAAACATACCTGGCGGCGGAGAAGCGCTCTTCTCGACATCGGTGATGGCTGGCGGAGAGGTTTTCTGCTCCTCGCTAGTAACGGCCAGCGCAGTGGCGTCTTCTTTGGCCGCAGTGGCGGCTGGCGGAGACTTGTAGTCTTCAGCGACAGTGACGGCTAGCGAAGGCGTGTCATGTTCAGCGTCAGTGATGGTCAGCAGTGTAATGCTCGATTCAGTGCCCTTGGCGATGGGCGGGTCTGCCATTGTGTGGTGTGAGAGTGAGGGTGAAGAGCGTGGGAATGTGATGAGCACGAAGTTGAAGTTGAAGTTGAAGTGCTGCCGCCGTGCACGGACTTTCTGCCAAATCGCTGCCACGGCAGGAGCGAGACCGGACTGAAATGAAGCGAAATCACATGCAAAACTTGGAGCAAAGAATCCATCTGGAACAAGGCATGCCGGATCCTATAAAACACTCCTCTCTCTCCGCAGGACAGTCTTGATCTGGACGCACAGAATCCTGGCCATCGTCTAGGCTCATATTCGAGCAGAGGAGAGAGGGAGAGAGCTTGCGGTTGCGAGGGATCCTATGAACCATTCGTCTCTTCCCCAGGACGATCTTGTTTTGAAACCATAGTAGTCCGGCCATTACCTAGGTTCGTTCTAAATCATCCGCCGGAGAGAGAGAGAGCTCGTGGTCGCGAGAATCTCCACGAACATTCCTCCCTCTCTTCGTGACGTTCTTGTTCTGAAGCGACAAAAAGTCAGCTATCATCTAAACCCTCAATCCTGCAAAAGAGAGAGCTCGCGATGGTGTGACATGCCACGTTCTATTTCTTTATCACAAGGTTTCTCTGTACCCATCTCTCCTCGGGACGGTCTTGTCTTGGACCCACGGAAACCTGGCCCTCACCTAGGGTCTCAACGGTCCAGGAGAGAGAGCGCGCGGATGTCAGACATGTCACGCTCTATTCCATTCTATTCCTTGGTTTGCTGTACACTGCTCTCCTCGGGACGGTCGTGCTTTGAACGCACGGAATTCTGACTGCTATCCAGGCTCTCATTCATATGGTGGAGAGAGGTGTGTGTGTGTGTGTGCTCACAGCTGAGAGGGTCATTATGAACATGCGTCACTCTTCCCAGGACAGTCTTTTTGGAACCACAAGAACCTGGCCGCCACCTACGCTCTCATTCATGCAGAGGAGAGAGCTCGCAATCACAACACACGCAACGTTCTGATCCTTCTATCCTTTGATTTCGCTATACATCTCCCATACTCCCACCACCAAAACCCGCCAACTTACTGCCCGCCAACGCTTCTTTTTCAAGCAAACCTATCATTCTGCTCCACAATCCAGTCCGCAATCTCGCCCAAAGTAGAATTTTCACCGAAACTTCGCTCCTGGTCATATTCGCTGCCCACAAGGCGACCGAGAGGGTTCATGATAACCTTGGTCTTAATCGCCTCCAATTCGCGAAGGAGTCGTCTCTGCTGCGAAGCTGCGGCGGAAGTCGGACTCAATGGGGACAGAGGGAAGTGAGGATAGGTATCATGAAAATCGGCAATTCTCTGCTGCCTCGAAGCTGCTTCGACATGCGAGGGGTATTTTGGGATTTCTTTGCGCTGGAGGGCTTGTTCGAGACTGTCAAGACTGATTTTCCGCCATGAAGCTTCGGGACGTAGGAACGGGTGCAATTCCTTGCCGGGGACAGTCTTGTTGAGAATGTGGCAGTTGACTCTGATTTTGATGGGGTTTGTGTCGGTGAGCCAGACGGAGTGTTTGCCGTGCTTTCGGAGACCGCGAAGCATCCACTTTATTTGATCGAGGAAAGTTGCTGCAGGGTTGTTGTACATGCGCTGCTGCAGAATTTTGTTGCGGGTGATTGTGTCTTTGAAGAGGGTGTTGACGAGCTGGAGCGCGAAGAGATGGGTGGCTGGCAGGCTGTATTCGTTTGCGGAACTCAGCAGCAGAATTTTATCGACTAGCTCGGGGATGTTGAAGACTCTGTTTGCGGCCGTTCCTGGCTGTGCGGAAGAAGACATGTCAATTGGCGATGTCAACAAGGATGCAAGCGCGAAGTCAGTGATCAAGCGAGCGAGGAGCGACAGCGATGACCTTAAGTTGGTGGTGGAGAGGAAGAAGAAATGGAGGAGGATGGAAGCCCGAAGAGGTTATGCGAGATCTGAGCACGGCAAAGCTGTCATAATGAGGATTATTCAGTCATACACCTCTTCACTCGAGCGACGCGAATAATCCCAACAGTGCTCTCTCGCTACAGCTTATGTTTTTGAACGCGTTAGAAGCCTCTGGACTAGCCCGGTCGCTCGTTACACGGCAGAGAGACCAGATGAGTCGAGCAATGCCCATGAATAATCCTTATATCGACAGCTATGGAGCACGGACCTCTCCGCCGTGGTCGTCATGACAGCACAGGCAGCTATCTGTGCTGTTTTACACGCTTCTACGATGTTGGGATGCGAACTAAGGAGGAGAGATTGAGGCATGGGAAATGGGAAATGGACGGCACCTGTTTGGTGTTGACTATTGAACGTGGCATGCTGTGTAGATTGCAGTGCCATATGCGCTCACTTCTATTACAATACCCCTGGCAGAAGAGTTCAATCCTCTTCGTCCGCATCCTCGTCGCTCTCTTCCTCCTCCCACCACGTATAGCCATACTGGCCGTGATTCCACCAATGGCCAGCACGCTGCACAACCCAATCCGCGAGCTGACCCAGATCAGTCTGCTGGTCGAAACCATCAAAATCCGCATAATTCCGGTAAGGACCCTCCGCGGAGACATAATCCCGGTAATGACCCTCCGAGTAGGCCTCGACGGCCTCAAGATTGCAATCCTCAGTAACGTAAATCTTCATCTTACGCCACGAAGCATCAGGGTGCAGCCATGCAGATGTGCCAATGGGCAGCTCGGTCTGCAAGACTTTGCGGCGAGCAACCCCGATCTCGAGAGTCTTGTAGTGGCATTCGAGATAGGCATGGTAGCCGTACTTGAGGCGCAGAAGACGTAACATCCACTTGACTGGCGACCACCAGCTGGGGAATGTTGTGTCGGCAGGGAACTTGCGCAGAAACATGCGCCGTTGGAGGAGCGGGCTTCCACAGATCACATGCTTGAAGAACTTGTTCACGCGTTGGAGGACGAAGAGATTCTTGGCGGGATTGTGGGTATGCTTGCTCTCAGAGCCGAGCCGCAGGATGTTTTCGACCAGCTCGGGGATGGCGAAGACTTTGGCCATGGCCGCGCCGGGTATCTTGACTCCTATCTGGCATTAGTATGCGGCGATGCTCTCCATATGAATCGAACTTGCCTGGTGGGCTCGGTGATGCATGACCATGATCGCCAATGTTGGCTGGAGCAGCATCTTCGGCGGAATACGACCCAGCGACTCCACGTGAGGTGGCGTTGATGGCTGGAGACGACATCACTGTGAGTAAGGGCGGTGTGGGTCGATGAGGGCGGGTATGTAGGAGCACTGGCTGGAATTGGAAGACGAGCGAGTGAGGTTGCCAAAGTGTCGAGTGTGTGTTTCGGGTGAAGCTTGTGGTGGAAACTCAATCGAGCTGCGAGCAGCTGGCAGCAAACAAATCCAAGGTCTTCTAAGGGCTTCTGCGCGGGAGGAGTCGGGAGGAAGGGCGGAGACTAGAGCAGAGCTGTCGATATGAGGATTTTTCAAGGACAATTCTCCTTGTCGAAGTCAAGAAAACAGTCTTTGGAACCATTGCTCAACCGAGGCGACCCTTTTAGAGGTATTAGAAGGCTTTGGACAAGCACTGTCGCTCATTGCATGGTGGAGAGGCCCAAACGGTCGGCTGATTTCAGTGAAGAATCCTCATATCGGCAGCTCTGGACTAGAGTATGAGCATGAGCTTACGACCGACATTATTCTCCGTTGCGGATGGGAGGCTGTGATGAGGCTGTCCCACACACGTGCATGGTGGCGAAAGAATGACGAAGGGAGTGATGGAGGTGTGACAAAGTTGGAGCATTTGTTCGATGGCTGCAATTATCGAATGTAAGTCTGACGGACTACTGTGTCCATGGACGTACATGTGCGCAGCCCTGTCCCAATGTGATGGAAACTACCAAGCCGCTGTTAATGGTCCGATCTGCATCGGTCAAGCATATGAGCCCTGAAACTGTCGTACCAGCCAGTCAACAAGCTCGCCAAGAGTGGCATCGCTGTGAAGGCCATCCCACGAAACCTCTCCGACGGCGATTCCAGTTTGGCCAACTTCGTCGTACTTGACCGCTCCGAGCATGCTGCCCTCGATGCAGCTGATCTTCATCTGACGCCATGAAGCTTCAGGATGCAACCAAGTAAGCGGTGGTGTGCCTATATTCGAGTCATCAACAGCGAGGCGAGGACAGAAATGCATGGCGGCGCCATCCTCGTCATTGCCGTTGCTCTCGTCGCGAACCCGGCCGTCGTATGGGCACCGCTCTTTCAGGCGACGCTCCAGCCAGAGTACTGGACACATGAATCTCATGTCGGGGGTTCCAAATGGGAATGGCGTAAGGAACATGCGCTGTTGAAGCACATTACTTCTGCGTATTTCTGACCTGAAGAGTTTGCTGACTCCTTGCAAACGGAAGAGCTGCTCAATGGGCATGCAGCAAAATCTCCGGAATTCGCTCCACAAATATTTGTGGTCGCTCTGTTCTTGCTCAAGTGATGCTGGCTCGTCCTCTGAGGCGCAAAGCAGAATCATGCCAACGAGCTCGGCAATTCCAAAGACTCTCGCTGCGGCACCTCCAGAGGTCTGCTTGTCTTCTGCTTGACATTAGTGAGTGGCAAAACGGGGAGTGGCATAGCGGCCAAGATGAGGATCGTTCAAGAATAGTCGTTATCATTGGAGTTGCCAAGCCAATGTCAACGGCGCTCTCTCGATAGATACATCATCTTTGAAGGTACTAGAAGCCTTTGGACTGGCTGAGTAGCCCGTGGAGATGTCGAGAGGGCCCAGATAACCGTCTGGTCCCACTGAATAATCCTCATTTTGACCGCTATGAGTGTGCATACGCACTTGATGCCTCGTCAGCTCCACTGCCGTCGGCGGTTGATAGAGAAGCCATCATGTGGTATCGTAGTGGTGGATGATGTGATGATGTTGGTGGTGTGGTGACGGAGAAAGTGAGAGATGGTGCTGTCCTCTTCTCCAGATCGCCGCTCACCAACATGAAACTTCACTCAGCAATGCCGTCATCCGCTCGACGTCAACATCAACACCTCACCGTCACCCATGACAACTCGCAAGTACTTCGGCGCTCAACGCAGTACAAAGGTATATAAGGAATTTCGAATTGGCTAACCTTCATAGTGCAGCGGGTTAGCCATCCATCGAAGGTGTGCCAAATCCCTTCAACGCCCCTAAGGTAGCTGCAGACGAACGAAAATCTCGAAAGAGTATTTCTTCTCGCCCTTCTCGGGCCGGTTGTTTTGCCATTTTGTTGGATGGTTTCCTTTTTGCTCGACAACTCGATGCTCCGCCAGGAAGTCCTCTCAAGCTCGTTAGGGGAGGAGGAAAAGGGCTCGCACGCTCAAGTGAAGCCAGTATGGACATTCCCGCCATCTTCATGATAGCAGAAAATAGGGGCTGCTCTTTTGGTGACCTCCATGCAAGGGAGGCTGCGGCATGTGGTTCCAGGAGATGGTGTCTTCTCCGTCAAAAACGTACATTCATTCATTTTGAGCGGAAGCTCAGCATGCTTGATACTCTAGTTGATTTTGCTGAGTAGCATAGTCCTTTGCCATGTCCCTTTCTCTCAGAATGCATACGCCAGTCTCGGATGGTTGGCGCAAGACTTCTGTCCAGCTCGTGAAATGACCCAGAGTGACTGTCGAGTGTGGAAAGATCAACATTCCACGTTAGAGTTCCAAGTGTCCATGTGAACTTGATCAGGATTGAATACTCAGCTTTGGCGCTCAATTGCGACTCGATTCACTACAGCAACGAGGCTGGCCAACGTGTCAGAGTCGGTAGATGCAGTCATGCAGATGCCGGGGCGTACTGCGTTTGGAGAATCGATGGATCGGGAAGGTTTTGCTGGATGTGGAACTGGTGTTCTTTGTCGCATACGTGTGCATAAACATGTTTAATCACTCACAAGATCTCAACACGGAGAGCCTTCGATATGCTGCCTTCGCTCAGGCGCCACATCGCAAATTTACTTGGACCTTTCGTTGAAGGAGAGCCTTGCTAGGGTTAGGGTTGGGGTTGTGCAACTTGAAATCTCTACTAACATCGTTGGGGTATTTGCCCTGTTATTCGACCAATATGTTGTGAGGAAGAACCTATAAGGCCCCATGCGTGCTACATATCGTTCAGGCTGCCTGCGACGGATATGGCGGATCGAAAAGTTGATAGCTCGTTCTCGTCCTGGCAACTGTCCAGCGTGAAGCCTTGTGTCATTGAGCGATCGTTCGGTGGAGAAGAGGGAAAGCTGGCAATGAACAACTTTGGGTGTGGCCGGCTGCCTTGTGTCCTGATGCTTGAGAAAGAGCGATCTGTGTAATCCAAGTCGTACTCTCAGAACTGAATTTGCCGGTCGTGATGGTCATCATCGGAGTTGAGTGTCGGCGTTCCGTCAGATCTGCAAGGTTGACCGGAGTTCGACCCCAACAAGAACGGAGTAAGCACATTATTACTCAAACCACGACGGTGATACACCTAGCAATAAGAGTTTGCTGTGCCCGACTTCACTTCTTCTTCTTCTTCCTCTCATTCTTCAGATGCTCGCTTGAAATGCTCACTTTGCCTGCGAAAATCGCTTCCAAAGGGAGCAGGATGTCGACCGCATCCCGATGAGACAGGAAGAAGAGAAGAGCCGCAGCGACCGCGGTAGCATCCGATCGACAATCGCCACAACACAACAAGTCAAGACTCAGGACATCGCGCTGCCCGATAGGCGGTATCTGTTCCTTTTGAAGGCCGACTGTGTCCAGATATTACAGGCCTATGGTTCGTGGAAAAGTGGCGCGGTTCCCGTAAACCCGGTGCCATCTCACCACTCACCAACAAGGAGGGTCGGCTGCTTATCCGTCAACGCAACAAGTTGTTCTCGAAGGAGCTTCTTTGCTTGCGAAAACATCATGGCTTATCAGTACCTTTTACTCACCACCCAGGGCTGCACCAGGGCTGCATCGTAGCGCCCTCGTGTCGTACGCGTGGCCTTCGATGCCGAGCTCTTGGGCCGCTCCGCGGGGTTAGGGTCCTGCAATCGCCGGTTATACTTTCGCCAACACCGAGCCATTTCGCGCGAGGGTGTGCGGGGACGGAACAAACGGCATCACTGGATGGAACTTAACTCGCATCTGGAAGGTCGCTGCATGACCCTTTCGCTTAAAAGAAGCATTCGAAGCAGGCGTCTATTCTAGACTGTACTGCAAGATGCATGGCACACAGATTCTCGACAACAGATTCTGGTCCAAATCCACAATGTGTGTGAACAAGCCTCGCCGGAGCCTGTCCTCCATGCTTGGCCAGAAGCTTGTCGGGCTAGCGAAGGCTTGTGCGCAACTACAAGCCATCACCAGCTTTCGATATCAACCATCTCTTGCTACAACGTAAGACGGATCTTCTTATCATATCAGGCAGGTGCCCGTAAAAGGCGTTGGCTCGGTTGATCCGCGGAGACTACGTGCGGCACGCGCGTGGCAAGGGATCGCGTTACGGAACCTCGGCTATGGCCTTGCTTCTAGAACCGCCAATGCGACGAGGGCAATCAATCCTGAAGACTCTAACAGGAAGGTCGCAAACATCTGAGGGCACAGTAAAATGGCTACTTTCATCCTTTGCGATGCGCCACATCTATTAATCAACCAATGGTGTTCATTCAAGACAAGCTAGACTTGCGAGAGGTCGCTTTCAACATGTGGCATGACAGCATGGACGCACGGCAAGGTCGCCTTCCAGCCAGTCGGCTTATCAGTACTAGGTCCCATTCTTTGAGAGCTTCGATGTGGACAAAGGACCATATCTTTGGTTCGAGAACCACGCCACCTAAAGTAACCTGGAGTAGCATCACGCGATCTGCTCCGCACTACATTTAGTAGCAGGTCCTCCTCTATGCGACCAGGCTCATTTGGCATTCTTATCACCACAAGCTCTGTCTTCGAGCTGCGTCTTTGACCTCAACCCCTCCACCACATCGTCTCTACATCGGCTCTACATTGGCGCAAAGATGGCTGCTGTTCCCGGCCTCGTAGGCGTGGCCGCTCCCACAGAGACGAATCGTGAACTCTATGCTGGAGCCGACGACATGCGCAAGATGTCCGTGAGCGAAGCGCATGAGGGCATCCGCCAACGCGCTTGGGGTTTCGAGTCTCGCACCCAAGAAGGTGTCTGTTTTGAGGAGTACGCTTATTGGGCTAAAATTGAACGCGACATGGAGCGTGTGGAAAATGCCCAGCGGAAGAAAGGTCTCCTTCCCAAAGGCAACGTTCCTGGTACTGGCCGCATTAAACGCACGATCATGGGTCTGTTCAGGGCCCAGAGGTACGAAGACACACCGGCCAACAACGATCTCGCAATGCACGGGCACTCCAACGTCGAGCACTACGACGAGAAAGGCGCACTCGACAACACTGGCACTGTCGCACCCATCTCTCCTCCCTCAGAGTCCAATGAGTCGCTCGAAGCGGAGTGGCGTAGAGCTTCTCGTGCTCTACGTACTTCGACTTGGATGGGAATCTTCTACTTGATCACGACTGATATTCTTGGTTGGTCTCAAACCCCATACGTCTTCGCAAATACCGGATACAACCTTGCAATCGGTATGTTCGTACTCATGGGAGTTGCGGCCGGGCTCTCTGGATTGATGATCTGGCGCACATTCCTCAAACTTGATTCATCACGATACCCAGTCCTCACATATGGTGATCCATTCTTCCGGCTTTATGGTTCTGGTTTCCGCCACTTCATCAATGTTGGACAATCCTTGCAGATGTTCTTGAGTGTGGCTGTGGTGCAACTGGGTAATACCGGTATTCTTGCCCAGATTGCCGGAACCGCCGGGACTGACTTGTGCTACATTGTGTGCGCTATCATCGTTATTCTAGTTGCCGCAGCTAGTGGATACATGCGCTCTCTCGCTACACTGGGATGGTTTTGCAACGCAGCAGTCTGGTTCAACATCATCAGCTTCATCATCATCTTCGCCGTGGCCAAGAAGTATGGTCCAGACGTCACTCCTGCGGTCGAGAATGGTCTTTTCCCCAAGTCATGGGCAACCAATCCTCCACCCGTCAAGACATTCTGGAGCACACCGCCCCTCGAGTACCAACAAGTCGAGACGACCGTCTTTGGTGCAAACTTCAACGGTATCAACAGTATCGTGTACGCTTATTCTGGTGCCCTCCTGTTCGTCGCATTCCTGTCGGAAATGCGTCACCCTTTGGACTTCTGGAAGGCTATGCTTATGGCCCAGACCTTTATCACGGTTGTCTACACCGTATTCGGAGCTTACATTTACGCTGAGTACGGCCAGTACAGCTACTCCGTCATCAACCAGACCGTCAAGCCATTCAGCTTGCAGATTGTGACCAATGTGTTGAGTCTGCTCACTGGTTGGCTCGCCATCTTCCTCTACTTCAACATTGGACTAAAGACAGTCTACATTGAAGTCGGCCAAGCTCTCTTACGTGCTCCTCCCATCACGACCAAGAAAGGCAAATACGTCTGGTGGAGTGTTGGACCCATCTACTGGCTAGTCGCATTCGTGATCTGCATGTCTATTCCCGAGTTCAACGCCTTTACCAGTTTCATCGGAGGTCTTTTCAGCTTGAACTTCACCTACTCTTTCTCCGGGATGATGTTCATTGGAGTCAAGATCCAAGAAGCAGCTGCTCTACCAGGCGAGGGTTACGATCCTGTTACCGGTGTCACGACGCGACATGATAAGGGAATGAAACGCTGGACACGTGGATTCATGAAGGCTTGGATGTGGACCATTCCCACTTTGCTGTACATTCTGGCTTCGCTTGCTTCGAGTGGTATGGGCACTTGGGCTGGTGTTGAGGGATTGATCGGTGCCTTTGCGGAATCTGCGGTTACGTCTTGGACGTGCGTGAATCCTTACTATGTTAAGGGAGGAGAGTGAGTGGTGGCTCTGAAGGCATGACTCGATCGGGCTTGCTCTGGCGTCTCCAGAGATGGAGGTATGAGATTGGCCTGAGCGACGGGGAATGCCCAGAGACTCAGTGTAAGCTCACATGCTATAGTAACGGCCATTATTTCACGTTCCATTTCTCATGTCCTGATTTTTTTTTCCATTCCAGCATCTTCGAGAGGCTGGGAAACTGTTCTTTGATTGTTGTGGTGAAAGAGAAAGAACCTAACAATCGTGTAGTCTTGAATGTCCTCCGTAGTTCGCGAAGTACGAATGTGCATGCAGAATGCTGAGACTCAGCATCGACCAGAGTCTCACATCCTCGCCTTGACTCCCAAAACCTGTGACGACATGTAAAATCGATGTCGCCGGGAGTTCACAAGACGACTTTGTGATCGCATTCAGCAAGCTCCTCCAACCAGTCGCTTAAAGATCCCAATGTCTCGCTCTTCTTGTCCTTTACCTCCACCCTCCAGAAAGCTTTGGTACAGAGGTCGTGTGTCTGCAGCTCGCATGAAACGTCTGCCAAGGCCTTCCCTTCAAGGCAACAGATCTTCATGTTCCGCCACGAAGCCTCGGGACGAAGCCAAGGCGAGCTGCTCTTGGACAAGCCAGCCTCGCGGCCTCCGCCCAAGCACTTGCAAACCATATCGAATACGAGCTCATGATCAAACGCCCAAAAAAGTTCGAGTTCGAGCTCGTTGTTTCTAATTAGTTGGTGGCGCATCCAAGCAACAGGCGACCAGTAACGTAGATCGCGAGTTTCGTTTTCGGCTCGGTAGGTCCTCAGAAACATACGCTGCTGGAGTAACGTACTCCGGACGATCGAGGCCTTGAATGAGCTGTTGACCCTCTGAAGCACGAAGAGTACCTTGGCCGGCGGTTGATACGTATAGTGATCACCAAGGGGTGCGAATCTGTCGACAATTTGGATGTCATCGGAAGCGTTGATCAGAATCATCTCGAGAAGCTCCGGGAGGCCGAAGACTTTCGACGCGGCTGAATGGATGGCTTTGAATGAGGTCAGTACATGGCAAGACGATCCCCAAGAAAGTGAGCGATTTTCACGTGCTGCTTGTGACATTGTCGCTTCTGTGCCCTCTGATATTGGCGCAGCGGCGACAGAGTCGAGCGTCATCTCCTTTTGTGCGAACACGGACATTGTGTCGGTTGGTTGTATGTTGAAAGAAAAGTTGGCAGGTTGGTGGATGTTGATGGATGTCTTGAGAGATGAGGACTGTTGGTTGAAGAGTGTGGAGACGGTGGTGAGGATTGGTGGATGTTTCGAATTGAAGATTGGAAAGATCATTAGAAGCTGAGTCATAAAGTTTGCGGTAAGACGGGAGCATGTGAAAGTTGTCTCAGAACTGCCAAGACTGAAGCATGTAACTAGCATTTCATGGCCTCACATAACACATGGGCTTAACATACAGAGAGCAAGTACTCGTAGTCTTCGTCGTATTCAGACCGCTATGTGAAAGCCCATACTACCAGAATGATGCACTGCTCTGCCGATCGCCAAGCCTGACACAGGAGGACTTGCGTGTTCCCCTTCACTGTTCTTGTCACCATGTCTCATATGCGCCTGCTTCACATCTGAGATGTCTCAGTAGATGCCATATGTCCAGGGGAGAGACTTCAGAATTTCAGGCCGTTGATTTCTTCCATGACTGGGCCCTGCAGCTCGAGCTCCGGGATCCTTTTACACCGCGCCTCGTGGCCCGCGGCATAGAACCGAAGCTGATACTCTACCAACTTGGCAAACCAATCGTCGAACCTTCCGAGTGTGAAATCGTCCATCGCCTTAATCTGCCCAAGCTTGTAAGCACTCCCCCCACAGAAGCTGGACCCGATACGGCAAGTGATGAGGTCTGAGGTCTCGCTGAATTCCGCCGTCAGTGTCTTCGTGTCAAAAGCCTTCATTTTCCGCCAGGAAGCTTCTCGCCGTAGCCATGGATGCTCGGGTCCAGATATGTCCATTTCTTCGCTGAAAGAATATGGATTAATGATCAGCTTGAAGTCGAAAATGGCGGCCTCAGGTGGCTTTTGGAAACCGAAGTTGTAATGAGCATGATCCTCTAGGTTTACTGACAGCCACACGAGGGGAGAATATGCTGATACGTGCGGGCCGTCCACAAGGAACATTCGCTGTTGAAGTGTCTTCGATTGGTTGATCGTGAATCGAAAGTCTCTGTTGATTCGCTGGAGAACAAAAAGGTGCCGCACCGGGTGGCAGAACCTGCCGTTTGTATAGTCATCTAAGAGACGTTTTGGAATCCGCTGCAGCATAACGTTGTTCGATGCCTCGATGAGGATCATTTCTCGGAGCTCGGCGATTTCAAAAACTCTGGTGGACGCGGACTCATAGTCTATTGCTCCATGTCAGTAAGTGTGCTCGGCCGAGATACTCAACAAGCATACCGGAGAACGTAGATGCCTTCTCCTCGTCTTCCCCGTCTTCGGTATCTGCATCGTTCTCTGGCGCAGACACAGCGGTGGCGGCGCTTGGCTGTGCTCCCGCGTGGGCACCGATGGCGTGAGTGGCAGATGTTGGGACAGACATAGCAGACGTTGGGGCAGAGTGTGGTTAGTCAAGTTGCAGGAGTGGTGAGGTAGTATGAACCGCAGACTGTGAAGCGGGGGAAGTGGTGAAGTGATGGACGTGGCGGAGTGATGGACTTGGCACAAATGTGAAGTTGTGGTGAGGTAGAGATTTTGAAGCTCGAAAAGAAGTGAACACCGCCACCACCTGGCACGGGCCTTCGTTGTCATCACGACGACAAACGCAGCTCTTCCACGACCTTCCATGACGAAGAAGCGCGGGAGATAATGAGATAAGAACTACTGCTTGCAACTTACAGTCATCTCTGCTGAGGACGCTACTTGAGAGTAATGTCTGCCCTGAGGCTCAGAGCTGTCGATATGAGGGTTTTGAGGCTCGAGCACTCTATCCTCTGGGCATCTCTGACATTTGGCCGAAGAACGTGACAGTCCAGAGGCTTCTAGTGCCTTGAAGGACATCAGCTCCATCGAGAGAGCGCGTTCTCGAAATGATCGACTTAACTTTGAGAAAGGAAGTTCTCATTCGGAAACCCTCATATTGACAGCCTTGCTGAGGCTCGCCGTTCGCTATGTAACCATCGCCATCCGTTCGAATTGACTTTTCATGCGAATGACCTCCTCCACGAGTACCCAGCCCAGTTCAATCTGAGCATCACAAACTGAACTTTCGAGCTTCCGCCTTGATGTTCGCTTGAAGCCGACGCTCTACCTGACGGTAGGCATCCCGGTGTGGTTGACCCCCACGCCGTCTGGCACTATCCTGGGGTATCTCCGAGCGCTCTATAACTTCAATCATTTTCTGGATGAAATCTCTGAGTTGCCCAATTCTGACACCCTCCTTCTGCCGCGGAATGCACCGGAGGCGGGGTCCGGCTACGCAGACATTGATGGCATCCAGAGATACTCTGCTGTCCCAATCAAGCTGGATTTTCCGCCAAGAAGCAGATGGGTGCAGCCAAGCGGTATCCGTCTCGTCAGTGTCCCTCTTGTCCACTACGAAAACAAAGTCTAAGTTTGTGGGATCGAACCCCTTGGTAGGCCGGCACGTAAACGTGATGGAGCTCTCGTTGACAGAGCGTAGCTGATTCCACAGCAACCACAACAAAGTGCTGCGACGATCGGGTGCCGCGGCCTCATCAGCGGTGGGGTACGGTCTGAGGTACATTCGCTGCTGGAGCAGCTGCGATTTGCCAATGGTATCTTGGAACGTCTTGCTGACCCTCTGGAGAACGAACAGTCGCCTTGAGGACCCCGGGAGATTGGGCGACAAACGAGGAGGGCGACTAATCAGGACACCAGGAGGTGGGGGAGGATAGTAAGGTTTGTCTTTCCAAGGAGAGTCGATGGGTGGTGAGGGAGAAGCGTGACTTGTGTCTTTTTGAGCCATCGAGGCGGGTATGCAGGCCAGAATCATCTCAAGCAGCTCAGGGATGCCAAATACTCTTGCTGCGGTATTCTTTGCATTGTCTGGTGAAGTTCAGTAAGTGACGAGCTCCGATGAGTGAGGGGAGTGGACATACCGGGCGCAATAGCTCTCACGCTGAGCTCTCCAGCGGTGGCAGGGCGGTCGCCATCTGCTGAAGCATCAGCAAATGAAGATAATGCGTATCTGAATCTACTTACCAGGCTCCTCGACGTGGGCCGCCGATGCCAAGGACTCCATTGCGCTGAAGTGTTGCGGTGATGTTCGCAGAGTGATGAAGCTGACGAGGTTTGAAGCGGGATGAGGGCGATAACGGGGAGCACGGACTTCCACGTTTGGTACAACTGTTGCAACAATCAGAGACGATTCTGGATTAAGTACACTGACTGGTTCATACTTACTACTGCGGTATATGCAGCTGTTCACACGAAGCATGGAGCTCTTCATTTGAAGTCATAAGAACTAAATTCGTCTCAACCGTGCTGTCTCGACACAGCCAGCGTTTTTTGAGCCGCGGATTGCTTTTGGCTTTGCCGTTGTCGCTCATCAGGTCGCTGAGAAGCGCCAGTAATTTGGAAATGCCCTGACCCGATCCTAAGCAGCTCCGGCAATCGCTGCTTAGCTGTTGAGCACATCCTCAGTCTAGGCAAGTCTTACTTTCCTAAAGTCTGTCAAACCTGTGTCGATAAACCATGGCCTATCACTCAGGACCTTCGCCATCGTATCGGAGTCCTCCGTCAGCCGGTCGATAAGCAATTCTAGCTCCTCATAATCCGGAGGTCCATTACATAGCTCATGCAGCTCAAGCATGTATGGTAATACCTTTTGCAGCAGATCATACAACCGCCCAAGCGTGATATCATTCCCTTCTTTGACATACACCACAAGATCGTACTCCCGCGCTATCAAGCACTTGAATTGCTCCCAACCACAATCCGAAACGCAGTCAAGTTTGATTCTCCGCCACGACGCCTCGGGACATCGGTAGAAAGCTTTGCATTTAGCTGTCGTATCGGCCGCGGGTCCGTGGCCCTCCTCTTGTTCGAACCTCCATTGGTCTTCTGAATTCCACGGCAGGATGTGGAGAATGGGGCTGGGTGCGTACGGCGGCAGGCCACTGTGTGCACTGTACCGGAATGGGTGATCACTATGCTCTCTCAGGCGGAGCTGCAGCCAGTGGAGAGGAGAACAGGACTCCATATCCGGACTGCCAGCAGGATACGGGGCAAGGAACATGCGTCGTCGCAGATGAATCGAGTTGCGGATGCTGGTCTGGAAGGTCTTGCAAACCCGTTGAAGAACGAAAAGCGGCTCTACAGGTCCGCAAAATACTCCAGAGACTTGCGCAGAGTCTGGAGATATTTGCTCAGAGTAAAATGACTCGTTCCCGAGGCGCGGATGATCGGCTACACGAAGCAAGATCATCTCGAGGAGCTCGGGAACGCCGAAGACTCTAGCGGAGGCTGCTGGGACTTGTCAGTATGCGCCGACATGGAATAGTTGTCTCGAAGCCATGAGAGGTTTTTGGGTATACAAGATCGCATCAGATCAAAGAGACGAAGCACTCTCGTATCGATAGCTCTGATCAAGTAAGAACGTACCTTGCTGTGACGCCGGCATGGTGTCTGCAACACAAGGGTCTGATCGTGATTCCGGCGCGGTGGCTGACGGCTGCGAGGATTCTGCGGATAGGACCGGCTCTTGCTTCACCTTAGTGGTACTGCAGGTGTTCAGTACTGACGTTGATCCGATGGCAGATGTTATGCGAGAGGACTAAAGTTCGGTGGTATGATCGAACACTGTGTGTAAGGCTTTTTTGTAGCACATCGTAACTATTTAAAAGAAAAGGTAGGTAAGGTAGAGTCAAGATTGTTAAAGTTCAAACCTTCGGCGCACGGTCCGTTGCGACTCATCCATTTTAAAGTGAAAAAGGCGGGCATAGTGGAGTACTACCAAAGTCGAAATGAAGGCACTTACGGTTGCATACTTACTGTCGCCAAGATGTCTTCCATACAACGCCATCACTGCCGTTGCTCGCAGGCTAACCAGTCTCGTGTGCTTCCCCATCGCCAGTCCTTCGCCGCGGCCATGATCAAGTATTTGTCGACGTGGGCCTGGTCGAGATCTTCCACGAGTCCCTTCCTAGACTTTTTCATCGTACACATTCCTCTGCGCGGCTTTTCAGTATGACAGAACCGAGATCCGGAGAGGTCGCTGACATGCTTCGTAGATTCGCGCCCGATGAGTGAGCTGCTCGAGATCCCGCGATCAATAGTCCCTTCGAACTGACATGTACAGATCCTGAGTTTGAACCTTTGAGACCTCGCACAGAAACTTGTGCACGACAAGATTGTTCCTAGGTGAATATACGCGTGGTTCTCCCGCGAATCGAAGCTCCACGAATTGCCGGTCTCTTATGAAGGTCCGCGCAAGATGAGCCAGCTGCTCAAAGAGATCGCTCAACTGCCCTAGCGTGATGTCGGCGCTGGCTTTTGATTGCCATTCGAGATCGCATCTTTCTAGGATAGCTCCAAGGTTGATCATCTGGCATGGGTGGCACCTCATTCTCCGCCAAGAGGCCTCTGGTCGCATCCACACCTCGTCAGGGGAACGGCCGTCTTGAACAATTACTGGGAAGCATTCAATCCAATCGCCGCACGTTCTAATGTCATCGCAATGCAGGCCGTCAAAGCAGGCTAGTCGACCAGTGCGAAACCACCGGATAGGGTCAAAGCGATCAGATTCCGGGTTGGAAAGGTTAGAAAAATGCATCTCGAAAGGATATGGAGCAAGGTACATGCGCTGCTGAAGCAGGATGGAATCGCGAATGGTGGCTTGGAAGGTCCGATTCACTCGCTGGATGACGAAAAGACGTTCGGCGGGTCCTTCTGGTGCCTCTGAGAAGAAAGGGAGCTCGTCCGGATCTTCGTCTGCGACGTGGAGCAGAATCATCTCCAACAGCTCGACAGTATTGAGGACTCTGGCTGTAGCTGGTAAGTATTAGCACTGGGCGCTTCAAAAGGAGATGGAAGTGTTACCTGAGGATGCAGACATCATGGCAGTTGGGTCGTGCCCCACTGGCTCAGAACACAGCGCAGCGTCTTCGACTAGAGTGCTTGATGGCGGAGACGAGATGGCGGGTGAAATCGACAGCGGGTCTGACTCGGTTGTTCTGGAGGCGTGAATGCGGAATGCTGAGTTTGACATTGTCGCGATCGCGTAGGTGAGTCCGTAGTTGTGAGACTGGAGGCAGGTTTGTTGAGAAGACTGCACGTGTTTCTCTTGCCGGGAAAGGAAACAGAGCGTGTAGGCGATATGAAAGAAGACAAAGCTGCGGTTGCCTCGTACCTACCAGTGAGGCGAGAATCGGCAGCAGCTGATGTTGGCGAAAGCACTGTCGATGAGCCGGTTAGCAGTATCTGTATGATCGATACAGGCGAGAGCACGTCGTGAGTGACCAGCTCTTTGTGACGCCTATATGATGATTGGCCACCTCTTGCTCGACCTCCAATGCGAGTGCTTTGCTGATGAAGCTGATGAAGAGCTGCTGAAGAGCTGCTGGAGAAGGTGATGTGATGTTGTTTCCAGCGGCGACTCTCGGCTTCTTCCGGGATGCCGCCCAAACCATTCCCAATCGGGACGCACTGAATTTGCACCTCCGCTCCAAACTTTGCGCCCAGACTTGCTCCTCCACCGCACCACGACACCTTTCACCTCACTAACCACCAGCACAACACCGCCGCCATGGGTCGTCTTCACAGCAACGGAAAGGGAATTTCATCCTCCGCCATCCCATACTCGCGCACTGCGCCCGCATGGCTCAAGACCACC
>KZ109609.1:684-92822 GCA_002116395.1 Ramularia endophylla | reverse complement strand
TAAATATAGGGAGGCTAATATTTATATAAAGGTAACGTTCGGGAGCTACCTAGTCTCGAGGTTGTTAACGTCGTCGATATACTCCTAGAACGGTAGGTAGGCTATAAGCTTCTTCGAAACCTCGGTAGCCTTAAAGTTCGGTATAATAGTAGAGGGTATAGCTAATACTAAGAGTGTTGGTATTTAAATATAAGAGATTAGGTAGTAGATATACGGAGAATAAAGTAGATATAAAGAGATTAAAAGCTAAAAGTATAGAGATTAAGATGTTAAAATACGGTAACGCCGAAAGCGGACTAGCGTATAAGTTACGCGCACGCTATTAGTAACTAGTTACCTTACCTTACGACGCGTTATGTCTTAGCAACTACGGGTCGCGCTACCCGAGGTCTCGACTACGGGTCTGTAGGGATTATAGGAGTATAAAGTAGTATAGAAAACCAAAACCGATTACTAGGCAGCTAACTAGCATATTGTACGTTGAACCAACGATACTTGTACTTTTCGATTAGTTAAACAGTCTAGCACGATTCTACAGCATCAAATTACATACAATCCAATTCTTATCGACGTTGAACGAATGTTGCCAACGAAAGATGCGAAAAGCGACCACCCAGATTCCTTGGCGGTCAAGTGAGTTAAAATTGCTTGGCACGCGGAAAGCTCCCGATCAGCGACGACACGACACAAAGCGGATCGACACGACACCCACAAATTCCCATGCCTTCTACTCATGTGCGCTCGTTGATGATCCATTTCACAAAATCATCGAGATATTCTGTCACAATGAAGACCCCATAGAGACATAGCCATCCATCGCACGAGCTCGTCAGACCGCCACGAAGCTTCACGTCTCCGATGAACCATCTTACTGTCCGAAGGCGACTATCTTACATCGATCGAAGCAGGCTTTTAACTTACCTTGACGACCGGCCACGTGTACCATCTATACATTTGAGAGGCAGTATCATCTCCAGACTGCCTACAATGACCGCTGATCGAACTTCAAAGCTGCCCGAGGTTCCTTCCTGCTCGCTGCCTCCTTCTCTGCCGCACTTCAAGGGGTCTCTAGTCAAATTCCCACTAATATTTGAATAAGATTTGACTTCAGAGACCCTCTCATGTGCGACCGAGGGAGAGTCAGCGGCTGAGAAGGAGACAGCCTGCTCGCTACTTGCTGGCGAGTCTGATCGAGCTCGTTCTTACTATAGCTTTGCATGCCCATTGTTGACATGTGATACTGAAGGTATCAAGTGGCTTGCTTGAACGGTTGCCTCCACGAATCGTACATACACGTGCTGCGATTTCAGCAGATACGTAAATATGAATCGACGTCCCACTTGATGCCTGTTATTCTGGCTCGCGTCTACTCTGTAACGTCTTTTCTTTCCTGTCTGAATAACAGACGTACTTCATGTGAACAATGTCGTTTTGTGGTCAATATCCCCACTTCCTCGCCAACGTTCCACTGAGACTGACCAATATGTTGGATTCTAGTAGGCACTCTGCAAATAGTGAAAAATATAGTCACATTTCACCAGATCATACCAGGGACATCTCTTTCCTCAACTAACCAAGCAAATAACATAGCTAGAGCTATTGATCGACTTCTGGTAAGCCAACGAACGCCTACTTCGACCATATGCCTCTTGTCCGACCAATTGACACTACCCCAACCCTAACCCTAAGCTTGATCATCAAGCAACATCAGCCGCGCGAAGAGTCACTGCCTCTTTCACTCTCATGCGCATGAGTGCAAAAGTTTGTGTGAGCATAAACAAAGCTATTTGATGACTTTTGGTCACGAAGCAGAGGTCAAAACTGTGGGACAGACAAAATGCCCACTGGTTCACCCAAGGCATCTTCTGCTGCTCTGTCCGAGTGTCCATCTGTCCAGTAGTATGTATCAGATCGCCACCTACTCCGAGAGCCTAACTTTTCGTCTCCAAGTCCGCTGCTGTCCACGTAGGAACGTTTGATGGACAGTTTCGTGAGTATTCGAGAGAGCAGCACTGCCATGTGAGCCTGTATTGCCGCTGGTGCATCGGCACTAAGTGCATTAGGACACTCGAGCTCCACACGCTTTGGACATGACAGGCGTCGATCATCAGAGAAGACCAAATATGCAAGACTCGTCTTGTGGGTACAGTGCTGGCTCTGCTCATGGGTATCGTACTGGAAGCACATATCCGTGATAGAGATCATCCTGTAAGAGGAGTTGAGAACTCCCGGCTGTCTTGCCCCAGATATTGGCGGACAATTGAGCAACAAGCAGCAAGCCCGTGAGTACATTGGCCGCTCTCGCAGTAGTTGTGTTCTGCGCCCATCATCTCTACTGACAAGGTACGAAAATGGTGTTGTCCGGAGAGACCATTTTGCCAGAAGGGAGAGCATAAGAAAGGTACGCGGCTGCTGTACCTCACATCCTGGTGATAGAGTGTGAGCTTTGTGACGAACCTCACACAGCGCCAAAAGCTCTCTTCCTCATGAGCATATGGAACGAGGAAGTGCAGAAGTAGCAGTATGTAGAAGGCGAAAAGTGCTCGGCTAAACCTGCCAAGATCATCCCTGCAGAAGTCTAACCAACCAGCCTGTCAGCCAATCAGAGAGCCGCGACTCAAAGTTCGACTTCAACTATTTCCAAAGTCACAACAACTCCATCACAATTCAACAACACTTTCCACATCACATCAGACACACAATGTCTCGTGGTGGACGCGGAGGTGGCCCGGCAGGTGTCGGCCGTATGAATGGACAAGCTCTCCCCTTCGACGTCGACACAGCGCTCGAAGACCAAGTCGCCCTGAATGCGTTTTGGCAAAATGAGGAGGGCTCATTATTTCCAGTGAGCAAAAGCTATCCTCGCACCTGCCACCCCTACTTCACTGACAACCCCCACAGCCGATGAACGTGCACATGGCTAAGCCTGCCTCAGCCTACGAGAAGCGGCTCGTCCAGCTCACGCGCGAGACCAACGAAGATAGACGCAACGGCCCATTCTACCTCGGGGACGCCACCGGCAAGCGTGACGCATCGACCTTCAACGCCTTTGAAGACGTCGACTCCTTCTCCAACAAGCGAGCCAAGCGCATCCGTAGCCAGAAGCCAGATCTCGACAACGTGCCGCTCAGTACGTCATCCTCTCCCATCAGCCTCATGAAACGATGCTAATTTTCGCCTCAGTCCGGGAGCTTCTCCCTCCAGAGCTCCGTGACCTCGCCACAGACGGCGACGATCCGACTGTGGTCAGTGAAGCTCGTGCTAAGAAGCTCGCATTCCTCAAGAAGACGCGCAAAGACAGGCTCGCTCAATTTGACGAGGGTGCTGATGTGGACGCCGCTGCCGAAGACGACGACGATGACGCCAAGGACGTAGATGGTGATGGTGAAGACGATGTCGACATTCCTTCTGATAACGACTTTTCCGAAGATGACAGCGACATGGGCGACGACTACAACGCAGAGAAGTATTTCGACGACGGCGATGGTGACGATGACGGTGGCGGTGAGGACGGTGGCGGTGACAATGATTGGTAATTAAACATGAGATCGTGTCTTTCCAGTGCTTTTCTTTCCTTTCCTCCTTTTCCTTTCCTTCGCATTCATCTTCCCATTAGGAGTATGCCTTACCCAAATCGCTCCCCCAATCAATAAAAATAATGGCCGCTGACTCATGCAGGATCGAGGAGGAGAAGGGTGCCGTCCACGACAATGCGATTAGTGACGCTGCTAGGAGAAACACTCTTGGCACGACGATGAGCGCGCAAATTAAAGTCCACAACGATTGCGGAGGCAATAGACATATTCATGAACAGCCCCCGTCGTACCACCAGCATATCGAAGCGCAATCCCGCCACAAGATGGCAAAAATCAAGGAAATGCGCATCAAGCGCGACGAGATGCGTGCTGGTAAACCGGCCGCTGACTACGTACCGCCTAGGCGATTGGGCAGTAACCAGTGCATAGTCCCACGCGACTAAGTGCTGTGGAGTGCACTTGATGAAGATGAAGGAGGCTTTGAAGGGGAGATACAAAGACACGCGAATCTCCTGGTAAATCGGAGCTACATGACGAAGATGAAGAGGAAGGCATCAATTGCCATTTGTTCAAGTGAACATGGGAAGGAGAGCTGTGAGGACATGCAAATCGACTGCCAAACTAGGCTGCACAATCTGCAGAATATGAAGGAAAAGAGAGACTACAAGTGCCGGTCCCTCGAATGAGAAAGAGCTGTACAGATTAAAAACGAAATCGAAAGCCTTGCTTCAGCATTCGCTCACGTGTTTCCCTTTCTCAAAGAGTCTGGGAGGGGCCGTTGACAAGATGATCTCTGCTGTCGACCTCGAGAGCCAGAGTAACCCAAAATTGAATTCTTGCAACACCACAACAGCAACACCCGATTAAACCATTCGAGTACCTTGGATCAGGAGATGCTACTCGCAGCCCATGCCTGGCGAAAAGTCGAAGAAGCAAACGGAGTACAGATATTGATACGGGACGGAGCTGGGTCCGCACATCAGCATTAGCTTTTCGGCATATCATCCTGTCCCACCACAAAGTGTTGCACCCTCATCATCAGGGTGAAGTTCGACAACAAACATACTGGAGACATCTCTTTCGCCGACTCGACATCATGGTTGCCGTAACAATACCATATGCCGGTACAAACTATGGGCGACCACGTCTCCCAGCACAATCCACCCATCGAAAGCAGGTTTTTAGGGCTGTGACGACCCGCAGCTGGCCGCCACGTTTTCGTGGTTGAGGCAGCAAAGATAAAGAGGTACGTAAAGGTAAGCCCCAGCAGTTTTCTTTCTATACCGTCAGATACTTCTTTATTTTTCCTGCTATTCGTATACCTACAACAATGCCGGACAACGCAACACTCTTGCAGGGCTTCGAATGGAACTGTCCCGCGGATGGCAAGCATTGGCAGCGTCTTCTCGAAGCATTGCCCAATCTAAAGGCATGTGGTATCGATAATATCTGGCTTCCACCAGCCTGCAAAGCCAGTAGTCCGGAGGGAAATGGCTACGACATCTAGTGAGTGGATAGAGCGTCAATCAGCACAGCCAAAAGCTGACAAGTGCAGCGACCTTTACGATCTTGGAGAATTTGACCAGAAAGGCGGCGTGAGAACGAAATGGGGAACCAAGGACGAGCTCCTTGCTCTGTCCTCGAAAGCAAAAGAATTGGGCATCGGTTTATACTGGGATGCTGTGTTGAATCACAAAGCTGGCGCGGACAAGAAAGAGAAGGCCAATGCCGTGGAGGTGGATGACAACGATAGGAACAAGGAGGTCACACAGCCATACGAGATCTCTGCATGGCTGGGATTTGACTTTCCTGGTAGAGGAGAGAAGTACAGCAAGCAGAAATACCACTGGTACCACTTCTCTGG
This sequence comes from Ramularia endophylla, assembly GCA_002116395.1. Lineage (NCBI taxonomy): Eukaryota > Fungi > Ascomycota > Dothideomycetes > Mycosphaerellales > Mycosphaerellaceae > Ramularia > Ramularia endophylla. The sequence continues at coordinate 87,422 of KZ109609.1, read as the reverse complement.
CACGGACTACAATGCTGCGAACGAAAAGAAGGCAATCTATAAGTTACAAGGCAATGGAAAGTCCTGGAGTGAAAGTGTGGACGATGAACAAGGAAACGCAGACTATATGATGTTTGCAGATCTGGACTACAGCCATCCAGAAGTTGAAGCAGATGTCAAGAACTGGGGTTCTTGGGTCGTGAAGGAAGCTGGCCTGAAAGGATTCCGACTGGATGCCGTACAGCACTTCTCTCAACGTTTCACAAACGAATGGGTTGAGCATGTGAGGAAGGAATGCGGCGACGACATCTTCATGGTTGGAGAATTTTGGACGAACGATACTGAAGCTATGTCAAAGTGGCTGGACGAGATGAACAGGAAATTCTCGCTGTTCGACGCGCCTTTGCTTTATAACTTTTCCCGATTGAGCACGACCGAGGATGCAGACTTGCGAACTGTCTTCGACAATACTTTAGTCAAACGCGATCCACTTAATGCCGTTACCGTCGTCATGGTAAGCCTTCCTTAAGAGTCCCCGACAATTTTCTTCAGCGCCAAAGTCCCCATATCTACCACCACAACCACCACCACCACACCTTTCAGCACACTTATAACTAACAAACTCTTAGAACCACGACACGCAGCCTGGTCAGACCATGGAGACGAAGATCGAAGGATTCTTCAAGCCTCTTGCCTACGCTACCATTCTCCTTCAAGATGCTGGTTATCCATGTTTGTTCTACGGCGATCTCTACGGCATTAAAGGTGATAACCCAGAACCACCAGCCGCCGGAAACAAGATTCCAGACATGACACTAGCCCGAAAGCTTTACGCATACGGAGAGCAAGACGAATACCTTGACAACGCCAACTGTGTAGGCTTTGTAAGGAGAGGAACGGCGGAACATCCAAGCGGTCTAGCTTGCATCATGTCGAACGCTGGACCAGGCGAGATTCGAATGGCAGTTGGCGAAATGCACAAAGGCGAGGTCTGGACTGATGTGCTAGGTTGGGAGCAAGGAGAGGTCACCATCGACGATGAGGGCTACGGTCTTTTCAAGACTCCTGGCGTGAGTGTAGCGATTTGGGTGAACAGAGACGCGGAAGGACGTGATCGTTTCCCGATCAACTTTGATAGTGATATTTACAAGAACTGCTAGAATGTTCAGAGCTGATGGCGCTACAGATAGAGGCTGAGACTTGTCTTGGCACGTATGAAGATACCTATAATCCCTTACCATTTGCTAACATGTTTGCTAGGGTAAGTCTCACAAAGAGAAGCCATGTGGAACCCCTACCGATTATACCTAACTTCATGTAGCATAGATTGAGATATTACGATTGATAGATATCGACAGAGTGTCGCTCTTGGAGCTTAAGATCCACTTCTCGTACACTCGTGCAACAGAGGGAGTGCGGCGGTTTTCGACACACGCGTTCTGATCGACTCAGCGTCTCGCTCGAACAAACTACTCACCCACAAGGCGTTGCGTCGAACCTCTTTACTGTCTTTGTCTCATACACCAAGTCACACACAAGAACCAGCTTGTTCATTCCATAAATATGTCTTGCTCTCGCAGCAATCAAGCATCCATCTTGCACACATCGTCCAAGAGACACACATACCTGCTAGCCAGGCTCTCACATCCCTAAGACACCAGCAACCCACCATGCCTCATTTTGCTATCCCCACCAAACGACACAGCGACATAGCCGCCATACGCCTCAGCACCCGCTCAGCTCTCGCCCGACCAACACCTTCAGCTGAAGTCCCAGAAGCGCCCCGCTCACAATACGACACAATGAAAGCCTACGACCGTCTAGAGAAATCCGGCGCAATCGCCAGCTTAGAAAGTCTGCAGCAGAATGTCCGCCCATTATTCGCGTATCCTCGCAAAGACTTCGAGACTCCCCGTAAAAGACACGTCCAGAGTAGTATTGAAAGCTCGCAACCTTTGCTCTCGTCTTCCTTGGTGGATACAAGCGACTTGTATGATTCAATTCTCACGTCTTCGGTGAAAAGTGAAAGACCATTCGCGTCGTCGCCGAGGACTTCTTTGGATTTCAGCAGCAGTCTTCCGTATCCTTCAGAGCAGGAAATCTGGGTGAGCAGTCCTCCGGTTCGGGGTCCAACACACAAGGACATGGGAAGCAGCAGTCGTTCCACGCGATATCGTCTGAGCGCTCTTTCAGAGTCTGAGCTGCCAGCGAGCAGCAGTCCCTTAGAGCACAAGATCTGGTCCAGCAGTCCTCACTCTCATGCCACACGGATGAGCGACACACCATTCAGTAGTCTCTCAAAGCGTCGCTCGCCCAACAGTCTAACCCTCCAATACCTCCCAAGCAGCCCTCCAGAATCAATCCCAACGTCCAGCAGCCGTCCCAAAACTCGTAGATCCTCAAGAGAACCCGCGGTTTCTCATCAACCTATCAACGATTCATCGTCGTCTCGATCCCGAGGGACAACCGTTCGGCACAGACACCAGCACGCCCGGCAGATTTCTTCACCTCCTACGGAGCGGTACACGACTTTCTTGGAAGATATTTCCGAGGACGCCCAATCCATAATCGGATACAGGCAACGAGGACGGACTTCTTTGCGGACTTCTTCTCCTTGTCCTGAGATGCGGTACACGACTGTTCTAGAAGATGTCTTCCACAATGTAAGGCAGAGCACGGATGAGGGTGCTCGGTTGCCGTCACGCAGGTCGCGGTTGAGTCTGCGGGTTGAAAGGGCTGTTGGGTGGATTCTGCGGCGATGAGTGTGGCGGTCGAGGTCCGGGTGACATAGCGTCTTGAGATCGGCCCATCTGTCGAAGTTGTTAGTACGCCAGGGTTAGCAGGACCCGTCCTTGGGTTGATCAATGCGTCTAAACGAATCAGCGAAGCGAAAAGATGGGAAACATCGTAGTTCCAATGCGAGTATTTTTGAAGTTTTTCATCTTTTCGTCTTTCATTCAGGACGGGGTCTAGCAGTGCTCTCCACCGAGCAAAGCGACGATTGCCATATCAGTTCTTGCTTTCTTTCGTACCTCGAAACGCCTTGCTATGCATCCATGCTTTCGTTCCTTCCTATCCCCCCCCATCTTCCCGTGTCAAGTCCTCGACATACGCCGGGAGCGCTGTCACCCGAAGTTTATTTCGTCGATCGACCTTGACTCTCAGCGCTTTCCCCATGGCGTAGCGTCCTCCAGATTTTCGGCATTACTGTCATTTCCCGCTCGACATATCTCATCAAACTCATCTAGTACGTCCTCGCCAAGTTCCTCAAGTACCAATCTACCAGTCTCCGGCCCACTTTGGCCTCGGAAACGTGGATAAGATCACCCTCCATAGCATAGTCCAAATCGCTGGAGTTGACAACATCACCCTCCAAAAGACCGCCCTCAGAATGCCTGACCTGTCGGCTGCGCTGCTTGTTGACCAACAGCCAGCTGCGGAGAGTGTCTGCGTCGACCTCGAGGAAGCCCGCGAGCTTTGTGAGATCCATGGTGGTGTATAGCTTGAGGTAGCTGCGAACGGTGGGTGCGAAGATGTTGTTCTTGACCTCGTTCATGAAGATGGCGAGATGATGCTCGATTGGGTCCGGGTTCAGGTGTGGGTTTTCGAAATCTGGTGGTGTGGGTGAGATGAATTTAGGGCAGGCGGCGCGGAAGAGCTCTTCGAAGATGGGGAGCGCCTCGGGGCCTCCACGCTGCATGCGAGTAAGCTGCTCGCCGTACTTTTCCCTGAGCGCAGTGTGGATGGTGTCGTCCAGACGGGTGGGGTGGAAAGCAACGCAGATGGCTACGAGCGCGTACATCTGATCGTTCTTCTTGCTGATGCTGTCGTACTGAGCACCCTTTTGGAAGTTCTTGGTGCGCGAGACATAGATGAGGATGTGGTTGAAGGCGCGGAGGGCGTCGGCGTAGCGGTGCATCATCATGTAGGAGAAGCCAACGTAGTAGTAGGTGGTGAAGTTGGCGGCCATGACACGCGCAAACATGGCCTTTTTGTTTAGCTCAATGTCGTCGAGCGTCTTGAGGGCGAGGGAGAAGTCTCCGAGCAGACAGTGCACGCGCAGCAGGCCGATGATGGAAAAGTAACCCAACATCTGGTACAGCGGCCGGTTGCCGTACTCGCCGGCATATTGAGTGGCATCCTCGCCGCGCTTCCTGGCGGCCAACTGCTCGCTGATCTGCGAGCGCTGGATGAGCGAATAGAGCACGTTAAGCACCGAGTAGCATCCCCAGGTGTTTGGGTTCTCGCGGAGAAGGGCGACCTCGTCGTCGCTGGCGCCGGCGTTGGGCTGGCCCTGCTGGAAGGCCACGCGCTGGCGGTAGGAGCAGAAGGAGTTGAACTGGTAGATGAATTCGTCAATCACATCCCATGCCCAGTAGTATTGTCGCTGCGAGGCAGTCAGTGTCTGTAGTCAATACATCCTTCTGATCCATCAATGTCCGCAGTAATCCCATCAATCCCATCAATCCCATCAATCCCATTCAAATGACCCACCGAAGGCACTTCAATATCCACGGGTCCGTCGCTGTTGAGGATGAAGTGGAACAGATTGCAGTATGAGTCGTAGCTCTGTGTCTTCATCTCAATCGTCGCGCCATACTCGAGCGGCGTGGCAGCGGCGGCGAGTTGGGCCTGCAGGTCCTGTGCGCCGCCGGCACCCATCAAATCGTAGTCGGCGCCATCCTCGTAGCCAACCTGCTCGCCGTACTGGCCTGCGAGCGCCTCCTCTTCCACGTCGGAGTCGTCGTCAATCGGCCGTTGGCCTTGTCGTGCGCTCATCGTGTCGGTGTGTGGTGGAGAGAGCGAGAGCGAGAGCGGGTGTTTCGTCGAATGGAAGATTTATCGCGAGATGGCACGAGATGCACTGGACTGAATTTGAGATGCCAAGAATCGCAAAGGAGCAACGCGATGAGGGGTAGAACTATGCGAGCAACCACCACCTTCTCATCACTATAGTTCCAAGGCATCTCTGCTGATATCTCCATCTCACTTTCATTTGACACCCACCAGCCTACATGTGTTGAAGCGTCTTCGTCGTGGAGCAGATCATCCTCACGCAGCGCCGCCGCCATCAATACTTTCCAAACCTACCGTAACATCTCTCACCCACTTCCTCAAACCTTCTTACCTTCATCACCACCCAAAGAAACTTCTTTATTGCTTCGTTCGCCATGGCTCCAGTTCATCGCGTAGCAGTCATACAGATGTGGCCAAAGGTCTATCTCTCCTTCATTCTCTTCATCTCTCCATGCACTGAAACTTTATCAGCCCATGGCTATGGACCGCAATCACAAAGTAGCCTGTGATTTCATTCGCTCCGCCGCCCTACAAGGCGCATGCTTAGCCGTGCTGCCCGAATATCATCTCCTCAACTGGATTCCTCACGACGAAAAGTACAGAGAAGCGTGCTCCCACTGGGAAAAATACCTCAACAACTATATCGCCCTCGCCAAAGCATGTAAAATCAACATCGTCCCCGGCACAATCGTTGAACTGCACAATGCTGGCACCGAAGAAGAAATCCTCCTCAACGTAGCCTACTTTATCGATGCCTCGGGTTCCATAGCCGGAAGATACCAGAAGAAGAACCTCTGGGGCGATATCGAAAGGCTACATCTCACCTCGTCCTCCTCAGATCCTCACCCTGTCTTCGACACGCCTTTGGGAAAAGTTGGAATGTTGATCTGCTGGGATTTGGCGTTCCCCGAAGCATTCCGAGAAATGATCGTACAAGGCGCAAAAATGATCATAATCCCTACCTTCTGGACGTTGTCGGATTGCTCTCCTAAAGGCCTCGCAGTGAATCCAACGAGTGAGGCACTGTTTCTGGACAGCATACTCACGGCACGGGCTTTCGAGAATACATGCGGTAAGTAATTAGCCGTTTCTTGGTCCGCATGAGTGCTAAACTAACTTTCAAAGCTATCGTGTTCGCAAATGCAGGCGGTCCCCCAGGCAAAGGCTACGCCGGCCTGTCACAAGTCTGCGTTCCATACGCAGGCGCGTTGACAAGACTTGGCAGCTGTGCCGAGGGCATGGCGGTTGTGGATGTCGATATGCAGATTGTGGAGGATGCAGAGGAAAACTATTCGGTACGAGCAGATTTGGCGAGGAGTGATTGGCATTATGAGTACAGGCACAGTAGTGATAGAAAGGAGGAGCCGAAGCTGTGAAGCTGCTGAACTTGAAGAATCGACCATCAGTGGCTCGCGCAGCGAGCTACATTCTGATGGTGGCTGAAGGTGTCGGTGGTTTCAATGTTGAGATTGCACATGTCAGGAATCTGCTTTGCAAGTCAGAGGTGAAAATGGTACCCCTGCTCTTGGTTGCTTCACTACGGCCACTGCCCCGTCGGGACATGACAAAAGCAGATCTTCAGTCTGTGGCGCCAAGCTGTCAGAACGGAGATTGCCAACCAGGCTGTAACGACTAAGCATCGCCCATGTGGTGGCTTGTAGTTGACAGCTCTGGCTGGACGAAAGATTCGAGTCAGGCGAGCTTTACCTAGATACGATGCGAGCCGTAGTCATGGTATGGCCGAGCAGTAATTGACACATTTGCATCAGCCTCACGCCCGCTCAATCTCCTCTTGCAATCCCATCACAGTAACAGGTACTTTCCTCTTCCCCCACTTCTGCCTCTCCTCCACCGCAAATCCATCGACACTCCTCAACGCAACCACCAAAAACCCGAGTTCCTCTCGATCAACATCAAACACTTCCCACCAGTCTACACCAGGGAGTTTGACATCTACCTCCCTCGCCGCAAGATATATCGCACTGACCGCCAAAGCATGTGGCTGATGCGTGAGATACAGCAATTGTGGACTCAACAGCGCGCTATTCAAGTGCTCAAACGCGCGCTTCGCCACAGCTGAACCTTCCTCGGAGGAGCCAAAAGCGTCCAAAGTTTGCAAATAGTTGATGCAGAGAGTTTGTGGCAAAGCAACATGAGTCTGGAAGCCCAAAGTCCGTAGAATCTGAGCTTCTATCGCATAAAGCCGATCACGAGCCCTTTCGTAATCGCCTTCTGAGAAATGCCACTCGACACCTATCTTCCCACTCGCATCTGTGCTAGCTATCTCACCAGATGCTAAACTAGAAAGGAACTCAAATGATGTGAGTAACTGTCTGGGACTGACGGGTGTAGCCGAAGGTTTCGCTGTGAGATATAGGGCTGCTGCTGCGACGTCCTAGTTGTCTACCTTAGTATGGGATTTGAGCTGTGGGATGATGATAGGACGAAATACCTTTGAGTCATGGTCAAGCATACTACCGCCATCCGGGCCGGACCAGAATCTTTGCAGAATCACGATCGCTTGTGCGATAATCTCTTGGGGGAGATGCAACAGGATTCCAGCTGCTTGAATGAGGCGGGATGTTTCGAATCGTACGGAGTCTTCGAGATCTTTGGGGACACCGTCTAGTTGGCTTGAGGACGTTTCTAGCTGGGCTGGTGTGGCGAGAGGGTTGAGGAGATGTGATAGTTCTGTGATGGGTGCCATGTTTGCGTCCGTGATGATCTGATACGGAAGAGCTGCTCTTGTTGAGCGAAAGAGATTGCTGGTATGTCCAGAGGCGGAGATTGTGCAGCTATCGTTGAATTTGAATAGGTGGAGATCGAGCTTGTGTTGGCTAATGATCTCGTGGAATAGATATCGAGGATGTTTCGAGAGTGAAAGGTCAACGTGGTGGAGGAAAGATTGGACCCACAAAAGCATCCTAATCAGAACGTAGTGTCCGTAACCGTGCTTGGCATCCCAGCTCCTTCAATGACTGGACATCATCTTGACATGAAACACGCACAGTTTTGACATCCCAACACCACGACTTGCCACAGAGTCAGCGATGATCGGGGCGAGCTTGAACTCCGCCACAGCTTCCGGGCACTCGCCGGCTGTTCAGGTTCTTCCCCCCAAAGTTGGACGTCATCGAAGATACTGCTCGACTGAAACAGGCACAGTTTGACCATCCAACACCGCCGACAGCCTCACCGCGTGTCCGTAATGATCAAGCACGCTGCGGAGATTTGACCAACTCCTACAGGCAGCCGGTACCCGATTTTCCATGTCACCGATCCGGTGATCTGGTCTCGTCACAAATTTGTGCAATAGGCGCTGTGGGGAGTTGTCATTAGCAGCTTCACCAACGAAACAGCCAGTGTTGGATCATGGCAAGAAACCGAGCAATCTGATGCCTGTACAGGGCAGTCAGCACAGCCAGGCAGTACAGCAACGGTCTGTATAAAGTCGATTCCTCCTCTCTACCGTTTGCATTCTCCCATCACACTAGTTTGTTGAGTTCGTTCGATCTTGCTTTTGTTTGTTTCTTTCACACGAAAGAGTCCACTCCTTGCGCCCCTCGAGCGCTTAAACCCGAGCCTATTTCTCAGTCACCACGACTGCCATTCGTTTCGAATCAGCATTACTATTGTGACCAACTCAAGACAAGCTTATCCAGCAATGAAGTACGCTTCCACCTATCTGGCTGCGGCCGGCATGGTTGGTTTTTCCAACGCTGCACTTGAGCAGGACCGTCGACAAGCAGACCCCTCAACATGCGCCTGCTACAGCGGCGGCGGCGGCGGCGGCGGCGGCCAGCAAGTGGTAACCGTCACTGAGACTCAGACCGCTCCAGGCGGTGGTGGGGCACCTGGCTATGGTGGACAGACTATCACCCAAGCTGGAGTGCCTCCAGCCAGCACATTTACTGTTCCCGAGCAGACCGGCGGCACATACGAGAACGCTCCCGTCACAGTCACCATTACTGGCGAGGGAGGCCAGACGTCGGTGATGACCTCCATCAATGTGGTAGCAGCCAATTCCACTGTTGTGAGCCCGCAAGGAGGCTCTGCTCCACCTCCTCTGCCCTCGGGATCTACCTACAGCCCGTCCGTGGCCACGGTCACAGTCACTGGTCCTAGTGGGCAGCAATCTGTCATCACCTCCAGCACTGAAGTGCCAGTCCCAAGCAAGCCATACTATCCCGTCCCAGGCAATTCCTCTGTTGTCGCGCCGACAGGATCGTCTGGTCTGCCACCGCAGACAAGCAGCAACGGTGTCCCCATCGTTCCAGCTGGAGGTCCCAGCGGCCCCAGCGGCACGGGAGTGTCTCCCACGATGACTTCTGCCCTTCCTCCCGGTGTTACTCTTACTCAGATCACTTCAGTTTACGAGACGACATGTCTGGCCAATGAAACCAAGACTTCTGGCGGCTCCACATTCACATCATTTGGATCCAGCTCCATCACTTCCACTGTCACGGCGACCCTTCAATCTACGGTGACCACTTCAGCGCCGGGCATGGGCAACAGCACCGCTCCCGTTGGAAGTGGCAGCACAATTGTGCCCGCCGGATCCGCGTCCATGAACAGCTCGCTGGTCTCGCCAGTCGCATCTACGAAGCCAGCTACCGTCCCCGCCACGGGAGCACCTTCAAGTGGCACCGTTACTGTTGCGACTGCAGGAAACTCAACCGTTGCGCCATCTGGCAGCGTGCCTGTGCCATATGGCAGCGGATCTGCCCCCGCTCCCACCGCTGGAAACTCGACTGTTGCCCCGTCGTCGAGCGTACCTGTCTCTGTTGCAACTGCTGGAAACTCCACTGGGTTCGTATCTACCGCAGTGTCGACGGGAGCGGCTACAACAAGCGCTCCTGATCTATCATCTGTTCCCCTCACCACCGCGGTTCTGTACTCCACAACCGAGGTGATGATCACATCTTGTGCGGACACTGTGACTAACTGCCCTGCGCGTAGCACGGTCATTGCAACGACCTCCTTCCCAGTGTCAACCACTCTCCAGCCGTCGGTATCTCCACCGACTTATGGCGCCAACACTTCGGCTCCCGCACCATCCGGTTCGCTTACTGTCGCTACCGCCAACGGTCAGACGTCCTTCTCTTTCGCTGGCGCCACAAACAGCTCTCTCACGAGCCCACAAACCGCCGGCTCGAGCTCCGGCGCTGTCCCTACCACAGGCACTGAGAGCGTCCCTGCAGCAACCGCATCGACCGCAACGACTTCTGGTGGTGGTCCCCCTGTGCCTCCAGGCTATGGTGGAGCGTCGAGCGTGCCAGTCAACTCTGCAAACAGCACTGCCCCTGTCGGTACTGGTAGCACGATTGTCCCAGCCGGAAGCTCTGAAAGCTCACCTGTGCAGCCAACTCCATCGACATCCGGTGGTGGCCCACCTGTTATTCCTGGCTACGGCGGTGCATCATCTACTGGCGCTACCTATTCCACCGGTGCTTCTCAGACCGCTCCAGCTGGCAACAGCACTGCCCCTGCCGGTACTGGCAGCACAATTGTCCCAGCGGGAAGCTCTGAAAGCTCACCAGTCCAGCCAACCTCATCGACACCCGGTGGCGGTGGTGGCGGTGGACCCCCAATTCCTCCTGGTTACGGTGGTGCATCGTCCACCGCGGCAACATACTCTACGGGTGCCTCTGGCACGGTTCCAGTGGGTGGCTCGTCGACCGTCTCAGGCGCGACCACTCCAGGTGCCTCTCAGACTTCGCCTGTCGCCAGCGGTTCTTCAACTCCAGGAGCCACCGTGCCAGGTTCTTCTGAGACTTCGCCTTTCGGTACCACAGCTTCTGGCTCAGCATCGACCGCTGCAACCTACTCCACGGGCGCCTCTGGAACCGTTCCAGTTGGTGGCTCTTCAACCGTACCTGTCGGAGACACCACTTCTGCACCTGGTGGCACGACACCTGCGGGCTCAAGCTCAGCATCCACCGGCACAGCAGTCTACCCTGCGGGAAGTTCTGAAAGCTCGCCTGTCCAAGGTACTCAGACTGCACCTGGCGGCACCACACCTGCGGGTTACGGCACAGCATCGACTGGCGTGACTTACTCCACCGGCTTCGGAACTACTGCGTCTGCATCTGGCTCCAGCCCAGCATCGACAGCCCCCGCAGGAAGCTCTGAAAGCTCGCCTGTTCAAGGCAGTTCCACCGTCCCAGGCAGTTCCTCTGCCCCAACCGGAACCATCCCAGGCTCCTCGTCTTCCCCTGGCGCAAGCGGAACCACCGCGCCCGTTTCGGGTGCAGCGTCGACTGGAACTTATCCTGCCGGAAGCTCTGAAAGCTCCCCCGTTGGTGGAACCTCGTCTGTGCCTGTAGGAGGCGGATCTTCTGTGCCTACATCTGGTGTGACTTCGGGATCCCCATCTACGGGCGTTCCCTCCTCTGGAGCGACCTACCCTGCCACGAGCTCTGGAGCTATCCCAACGTCCTCTGGAGCCATTCCATCGTCCTCTGGAGCCACCTCAAGCTCCCCGTCCTCAGGAATTCCAACCTCCGGCACCTCGCCTTCTTCCTCTGTCCCCACAGCTCAAGGCACTGCACCGCCCGGTTATGCAAGGAGAGTTCTGGTCTCTCCAGTCGCGCCAGAATCGGCCCCAATTCCTGGCCTTGAGACTCCCGCCAACAAGCTTACCACCGCTCAGCGCAACTCCCCTAGCGCTCCTGGTTACGTCTCGCAGCCAGGCGCCCCAGCAATCAACCTTGCGCCAGCGTACGGATCTGCTTTCACAAACCTTACTGCGTCTCTGCCATCTGGCTCGCTGGGCCTCGCAATTCCTAAGGTGAACGTCAATGGAGTCGTCGCAGGTATCTTCGGCAACTTGCATGCTTCTCTCAACGCAAATGTGGGCGGCGGTGTTTCGCTCAAGGCATCCCTCCCAGCTGGACTACCAGAAGCCTACATCACTGCCAGCGGTAGCTCTAGGCCTTTGACCTTCGAGGGCGGCATGTCGCTTGCAAACATTCTCGACTGGTGTGCATACCTCACCGTCCAGATCTACGGCAACGCTGGTGCTATTCTGAATGGAGTCACCGAGGGCTCTGCAGAGATCGGAGGCAACCTCGGTCTCAGCGGAAGCCTCTCCTTCGATGTCAACTTCGCCGCTGCTTTGGGTGCTGATGTCGGTGCTCAAGCCGACTTCGGATTCGGAGCTGGCGTGAAGGGCGGATTGGAAGGCATTGGCTCGATCCTCGCTGATCTGAAAGGCCAACTCAGCCTAGAGGGTGGAGCAGGAGCTGGAGTTGGCGCAGACCTCGGAGGAAATGCAGGCGTCGGCGCCAGCGGAGGCGCAGGAGCCGGAGCAGGCCTCGGAGGAGATGCTGGACTCTCAGGCGGAGCCAAAGCTGGCCTCGGAGGATCGGCCTCTGGAGGAGCTGGTGCCGGTGGTAAGTTGTCGTAACTCTTCAAACCTTGAGCATAGCTGACCCACATACAGTCAACGGAGGCGCCAGTGCTGAAGGCCAAGGCGAAGCAGGCGGAGGATTAGGAGGTTCGTTGCTCTCTGACACAACTCGCAAGGTCAAAAAGCTGATCGATGATGTAGTCAATGGCGGAGCAGATGCCAAGGGCGGCGCTTCTGCCAACGGCGGTGCATCTGCCAACGGCGGTGCGAACGTCGGTGGTGGTGCGAACGTTGGCGGCAGCGCCGGCGGAAAAGCAGGCGGAGGCCTTTTCGGCGGCCTCTTTGGACGCTCTCACCCACGCGCAGTCCGCGTTTGAGCGATCTGACAAGCTGGCCATCAAATCCGCACTGGCTGCGGACTTCTCGTTTGGCCTACTGTAAAAGCAGCAGCATTGCGTTGGAGTTTTGTGTTTTGGAGGATGAGATGACCCAATGTTTCAATATATCAACACGAACTAGACGGTCACATACGAATGAAAAATTCATTTCTCACCAGATCTATCGCATCTCAAGCATTTCCCGTGATAGTACTTGAAGTGCTACAAGACGTCAGCAATGCAAGAATCAAAAAGCGTGTAATTCACATGGACGTCGGGGAGAGCTCTTGATTTTGACAGACAAGGCGGATCGAGCGCGGATAACTGACATGGTGAAAGCAACGTTGCTGTCTTAGTGGGGCGTTGATGAGGTGAAGAGTAGTTGATGTCAAAGAAGAGGACGAAGACTACCCAGAAGAGCAGGAAGAGGAGTAGTCGCTCTTTCAGTTTACAATAATGATAGAAGTTGACTTTCTGACATTAGAACGATAAGAACAGAAATGTCTCATTCACACTCACATTCACATGAACAGACGCTAGACCCGAGAGGACCCGTGACCAACCCTAAGCGCACAAACTTCATTTCCACACCTCCACAAAACGTTAAATGATCTCTGCTTTGCCATAGCGGCATTTTGATCACTAGATTACGTTCGCTTCTTGGCAGGTGTCTTTGCAGCAGTAGCGGGAATGCGTTCATTAGTACTTATCACGAAGTAGCTCATCTCTCGTAACTTGTGACTCTATAGTGGCAGGGATATTGGCCGACAGTGCCTGCGACGATGACTGATGACGACGGGGACATAAGGGATCGGAGATAGTGTCTAACACTCATGCCTTAACCACCCTCTTAGCGATAATTAAATCGATCTGCCGGCTCGGACATGTAAATTAGACATGATGCTACGAGTTGACGGGACAATGTGATATACAAAGCATCTCGATATTACGCGATAGTTATATACACAAATAGCCAAACAAGCTTGACGATGATGACCATAGTAGCTCATTCACTACACTGCCATTGATGACCACTCCACATAGCGACAACACCGGTAACCGCGAGTATAATAATATAGCAACAACGAGGTTTGCACGTCCGTAAGGGGCGATCAACATCCCATCGACTCCAATTCGAGGGCGCGTTTGACATATTCCATGTGGTCGGTATGAGCTGGATCGGCAAGTTCCTTGTGCGGAAGTACGTTGGGGTTTGCAATCGTCCCATCGAGCCGCGCAAAGTCTGACTGGCGGACGGGGATGCCAGGCCGGAGTTCGAAATATTCGAGGCGGGCTGGGAATGTAGTCTTGACAGGGTTCTTACTGTATGCGTTCTGCGTGGCGACGGATTTGTCAGAATTGAGTCCGGAGCCCGTGATGGTGGTAGCTCCACCTGCCATCGTAGAGCTGAGAAAACCATTAATGCTGAGAGGTGCTTTCATGTTGGTATGAACCCAAGGCCGAATGCGACTGGAGGTAGAGCGTGGATTGGCGAATAGAATACCAGATGGTGGAGGCAACCAGAACTCCAAGTAAGCTGGTGGTAGGGTCTGAAGGTGACACGCAGTGTGGAGTTCCCCGAGGAGCATTATATCCTTGATTTCTTCTTGAGTAAACCTGACGAGAAGCGCAGTGTCGAAAGCCAACGTCACAAAGCAGTTCAGCCACTGAGGATCACGAGCAACAAGATAGAGTGGTTTGACTTTGTCGGGACCGGTTCCGTGAAGTAGCTGTAATGACCGTGGACACGTTTGAAACCTATGCCAGCAGAGCCAGTATAGAGACTTATGATCTCCTGTCGAAGCGCATTGCGAGATGGCGTCCCTATGGCGTCGTCGAATGGAAAAGCACGGAGTAGCGTAATGAGTTCGTCGGTTGTGGTGATGGAGCAGACGTCAACGCTGCATTGTTCTCAGAGCTCGTCCGACTGAGATATCCCAGGAATGTTGCGGAGCGTGTCGACAACGCGGCTCTGGACGATGACGTAGATAACAGTGCGGGTTTCTCGCAGGGAGAACCACCGATAGCCTGGATGGCTTGAATGTCGGTCTGAAGATTGACATCATCAAAGACACGCTTAGACTGGTTGTTCTCTCTCGATGGAGACGATGTCTTTTAAGGTACTGGAAGCCTTTGGACTAGCATTGTCGCTCATTACATGGTGGAGAGGCCTGAATGGTCGACCGGTTTCAGCGAAGAATCTTCGTATCGACAGCTCTGGGTTGTAGACAGTTGGCGTGATCGTGGTCGTGGGAAAGTGTTGAGAATGGAGAGTGGAAGGGCTACTAGACTAAGGATTTCGGCGCTGGTCGCTTGTTGCGGGCTGCTGTGCTGAAGACTGTGTCAATGCGTGCTTGCCAGGGTCATGACACAAACGAGGAAGCTTATGTTGGACTGGCGTGGACGTGACAGTGGTTGGTATTGGCAAGGATACCGGCGCTGTTCGTCCCTTCCAGCCGCTGTGCTGGAAACTATGTTAGCGTGCTTGCTGGGATGTAACGTGAATGAGGAAGCTCACAAGAACGAAGTGATACTCGGCTGACCACTAATGGCGGACGGTGGCTTGCGGCTCATGGCTGCGGAATAAGAGGAACTGTAGTGATTGTCAACAATGGTAACAGGCGATGTGTTTAGGTAGATGTACATACCGCAATGTGTTGCTTATTGAGTTCGGGAAGTCATGTAACGGTGCTTTGGTCGTAGTTGAAATAGCTGGCGTAGTGGTGTGAAAGATGCAATGGTGGTTGAGGGTCAAGTGTCGAGGACGAAGAGTGGAAGAGGTACCTTATCAGAAAGGTGCACGTCGAAAGAGGAAGGTACGATGTTGCACTTGTGCGGGAAAGTGCACGTCGAAAGAGGAAGGCATAACGTTGAACTCATGTGGGAAAGTCCACATCGAATGTGGAAGGTACGATACAACCGCGCTGGAAAATGTAAAATGTAAGAAGTGGTGGGGATCGATATTTGTGGGATTAATGTCGGTGTCGACGCTGTCGAATTCTTGGAAGGGATCAAAGGATCATCCATACATGGTAATGTGAGTGTACCGAAATAACGAGCTGCTCAGAGTGGAAGGCCAGCCTGGGGCTTGATCTCTTTTGCAGCCTGCTGTGGAGCTGGTGGTTGGGATTGTCCCTTCGCGGTGGAAGTGTCCTTTTGCGCAATCTGGGAGTCAATCTTCTCTGCTGTAGATTGTCGAGCTGGCGGTTGAGGCTGACGCTTCGGGGTGGATGTTGGCAGTGCTGCTGGGGTGCCCATATCCCTGATCACATCGTCCACTTGGTGGTGGGCAAGAGCTGGTGGCTGTGATGGTCCCACTGGGCCAGCTACTCCCGAAACGACTCGCTCGCCTTCCAGCATCTTTCCTGGTTTTGCAATGGGAAGTAGACGGGCTGGTGGAGCTCGACGGGGTCCGTCCTGCTCCATGTGGGCATAGGGCTGGAGAGCGATTAATTCAGTCACTGGCTTCAGGGACGGGTTTGGCTTTGGTCTTCCCGCGAGGAGCTTTTCGTACTCAGTGACTATCGCGCTCGCTTCGCCGAGCTCTTCTGCGTGCAGCCATCGGTTTTCCGTTGGACCCTTGTTGACCCGTTTGACGCAGTACGCGTTTGTCCAACATCTTTTCGATTTCTCTGAAGTACGGAGACGCTTTGTCTGGGTCCACCGTGGTGTGTATATCGAACTTCGGTCGGTTGTAGGGATCCACCCGTCTGAAGCCTTTTCCAGCTGAGCGACGGATACAACCTTGTGAATCCCCCAACCTGGCTGAACGTCCACTTCATATAGCAAGTCGTTAATCACCTTTGAGCGAAAAGCATGTTGACAGTGTACGATCGGTGTTGGGACCTCTTCCTACCTGCTCTTGAGCCGCGGGAATTGAATTGAATGTGCAGGAGGAAGGGTTTTTTCGAACCGACAGGGCTATTTCAAGCTCTCCGGGCGATCCGGCAGTGATCCGAAACACGGTTCGGCTAGATCCGCCGCTAAAGCGTTACGATCACCATCTTTTTCGCGTGTCCTCCAAAATTTACTCCTTGAAAATCAGCAAATTGCAAGTGGCGAGGAAGGGCTACTACAAATTCTGATGAGATGGAACCTGGATCATTGTAGAGATTTTAAAGTCTGCTAATGACATGGCGATGAAAGTACTCGCCAAATGCATGAGCTCCAAAGGACGAGTTGGCGCCGCCGGCCTCTCCAATTCATATCGAGGATTCGCGAAACAAAAAGGCTACGCAACAATCAACAGCACCGAGGCTGAAAATCTATGGAGTCGAAAGCCAAAGGAGAATGCATCTGCCTCCAAGGCACCGGAATGGAACAAGCTGGTCGACGCTGCCCGTGAGGCCTTGGATAATGCAAGCATCCCCGAGAACGAAAAAGAAGCGGTTCTGGAGGACCTGCAGCGCCGGGTCGATAAGAAACCGAAAAAGCAATCGACGCGGAATGAAATCAGGCTCCAGTTCAATCTAGCGATCCAAAAGGAGGATGTTCCATCGGCTTTGAAAAACTTCACAGTGACAACCCGCCTCATGGATGGCGGCCGCAGCGTCGAAGCTATCATGAAAGATGTGTCAGTCGCACTGGATGAGCATATTCATGCTGGAGATGCCACAAAGGCCGCCTTGCTGGCCGACCTAAAACGAACGCTGGCTGCGGCACGAAATTCAGGGCAGCGCCGTGCCATCACAGGCAAAATTTACAAAGCTTTGAGACATGCAGACGCGCTTGTGGAATTACAGAACGTAGCTTCCTCCTTCGAGGCGAAGACTGAGGGCGCTGGCCAAGAGCCCTCGACTTCTGAAGGCACCAACATGCGCAGTCCTGACAGAGACACTCTCATGGATATTGCTTACGTTCAGAAAACTTCGCCGTTGCCCACTAAGAAAGACTTTCCCGGCAAGAAGTTTCAAACAATATTCGCTCCTCACAGCGTTGCAAATACTGTTGATAACCTGTGTTCGAGAAAGAAGCTGTCCAAGACTGCCAAGACGAAGTTCGAGTCACATACCTACGCGTCAAATGCAGTACCAATTGGGGTGGATGGCAAAGGCGGATGCCAGATTTGGACATGTCACCTTCGGTTCGCGATCACCGGTTTACTGGACGAGGTGGCAGTCGTTGGCCATGGTCTGAATAGGCAGTCTGCAAAGCATGCCGCGTATCTCCAGATACTTTCCAAGCTGTACGTTAGTGGCGCTCTTGATGAGCTGCTTTCAAAACCTGGTGCGGAAAGGAAAGAGGCTTCCAATCGTAAAGCCGCCGCCGCCGCTTCTGCCTCAGCATCCAAACCCGCTCCTGCACCTGAACCTCCGGTAGAAGAACCCGATGAAGGTCCCTTCCCTACAAGAGAGCAGTATCCAGCTGCATCTCCGGAATTATGGGAGCCGAAAACAATAGCTTCAGCCATCCATAACGCATGTCAAAAGCAGAAGATTTCACTCGAGGCGGAAGGCGAATATTTTCAAGGCCAACATCCACGTTATGAGCTCAAAGTCAGTATTCCTCAAATACTTACACAATCTGCAGTTGGAAGAGGCAAGAGTGCGAAGATTGCGAAGATTGATGCTTGGTCCAACATGGTTAAACGGTTGCATACCAGCGGACATCTACACCAGCTCTTCCCAGAGTCAGGCAGTACCAAAGGCATCCAAAAATCCAGTCCGCACGAAGAGCTCGCCGAGGATGTTGAGGTAGTCACCATTGACGACCGCACTATGAAGGCAGAAAAGGACGCAAAAATCGAGATTTACAACTTTGCTGCGAGTTATGGACTTGTTCCCGAGTTTGAGGTCAAGCATGTACAGCCCCGGACGAAAAGGGGCAGGGTGGGACAGGTCCTCAAGAAGACCCGTCCTGCTGTCCAAGTTTCGATTAAATTGGCCCAGCTTGGAATTGAAGTGACTAGTGCCGGGAAAGATCTGTCGACTGCAGAAGTGGCCGCAGCGCTCGATTTCAAGCGCCAGGCCGAGAACATGCTGTCAGTTGGAGCCAGCTCTGCTTCGACTCCGATTGCAGGATTGGAGACGCTGAATGTCGAAACAGCACCAGAGTTCTTTGACTTCTACCGCAGTGTGAAGAGAGGAGTCTTCATGGACTTGGAGCATGAACAAGTGGCAGTTTCTGGCGGCAATTTCCATTCGACCAGCGTGACGATTGATGGAACGCCCATCGGCTCGCCAGTGACTATGAGCAGGAAGAAAGACTCGACGGCTGTTGCTTATCTTTGTGCCGCGGTCGAGATACTCCGGACCGAGCCCGATTTGATTCTTAAATACTCTGAAGCCATGAGGGAAGGCAAGGGAAAATTTTTGCGACAGCAGCGTCCAATTAGTGCTCCAATCAGTATGGAGACACTTGACATGATGCGGGACACTCTTGTACACGCACGACAAGCTGGTCTGCCCGACGAACGGGAGGATCTCGGCGCTGAGGAAGACCGACCGGACACACGAGGCAACAGGCGCGGTATCGTTGTAACGCCGGTCGAGCGAGAGACGGCGAATGAGCTACTCCTTGCGAATCAACTGCGCTTTGAACAAGATCCTGCTCTCGAAAGCCTCCGTGCCTCAAAGGCATCACTACCAATGAGTCAATATCGATCTCAGGTTATCAAAATTGCTCAGAACCTTTATAGCATCATCATCGGCGCCACTGGATCTGGCAAGACAACTCAAGTACCTCAAATTCTTCTTGAGGATGCCATCGAGCGTGGAGAAGGTGGTTCGTGCGACATCATCTGTACACAGCCCCGGCGTCTCGCTGCTACGTCTGTAGCGCAGCGAGTTGCTGCAGAGCGTAACGAGCCACTGCAAAAGACGGTTGGGTATCAAGTCCGTTTTGATGCCAAATTGCCGAAACCTGCTGGGAGCATCACTTACTGCACGACTGGCATTTTGCTCGAGCAGCTCAAACATGATGCTGATAGTATCATGGATAGGATCTCTCACCTTGTTATCGACGAGGTCCATGAGCGAGATCTAAACATCGACTTCTTGCTCATCATCCTCAAAAAAGCCATCAAAGCGAGACGAGAAGCAGACAAGCCAGTGCCTAAGGTGATACTCATGTCTGCAACATTAGACGCGAAAATGTTTGCCGAGTACCTCACTCGTGATGGCAGCC
Organism: Ramularia endophylla; assembly: GCA_002116395.1. Lineage (NCBI taxonomy): Eukaryota > Fungi > Ascomycota > Dothideomycetes > Mycosphaerellales > Mycosphaerellaceae > Ramularia > Ramularia endophylla. The sequence goes on along the minus strand of KZ109609.1, from coordinate 67,793 downwards.
GCGACGCTACGCCATGCCCGTCTTTGAGTGTTCCTGGCCGGACGTTCCCCGTAAAGGAAAGCTATCTGCAGGGTGTGTTGGTTGACATTAAGAAAGCGCACGGGAATGAATTGGACAGCCTGCTTCACTCCGAGAAACCGTCAGTATCACTCGATTATCTCGACGCAGAATTAAGATACGCATCAGGCGTCAGTGCAGCGTCTTCCGGAGCAAGTACCGGCATTGACTGGAAACGCGAAAGGAAGTCGGACGTTGAAGAGGACACGCAAGAGTCGAACGAAAAAGAGGACGGATTAGTTCCCGTACCACTCCTTGCAGCCACCATTGCGCACATCTGTAACAACAGCGAAGACGATGGCGCCATCCTTGCTTTTCTGCCAGGTTTAAATGAGATCACTCGCACAGAAGAGATATTGATGCGGCAGCCGATATTTGGTGTGAACTTCGGAGATCCTGCCAAGTTCAAGATCCACGCTCTGCATTCGCAGATTCCGCCACAACAGCAGAATGAAGTTCTCGAGCGGCCCGCACCAGGCTGCCGTAAGATCATTCTTTCAACAAACATCGCGGAGACTAGTATCACTGTTCCTGACGTGAAGCACGTTGTCGATTTGGGCAAGCTCCGTGAGAGCAGATACGACCAGCTACGAAGAATCACCAAGCTGCAGACCGTATGGGAGTCCAACTCAAATGCCAGACAGCGAGCAGGTCGAGCCGGTCGAGTGCAGGAAGGAAACTATTATGGGCTGTACTCTCGCGAGCGACGCACAACCATGCCAGCAGCTGGACTTCCGGAGCTTCTCCGCAGCGACCTTCAGACCATTTGCCTGTCAATCAAGGCACAAGGTTTTGAGCAATCTGTCGCTTCTTTCCTCGACGAAGCGATCGAGTCACCATCTCGCACTGCCGTGACTTCTGCTGTCGAGAACCTCAAATCGATCAGTGCTTTCACAAACGACGAGAAGCTCACGCCGCTTGGGCGAGTCTTGTCAAAGCTGCCTGTTCACCCGTCGCTCGGCAAAATGATTCTGCTTGGAGTGATCTTCCGCTGTCTGGATCCTATGCTGGTACTCGGATCCATGGACGGCGAAAGATCTTTGTTCGTGCAGCCTATCTCGGCTCGTACAGAGGCCAAGGCTTGTCACGCTCGGTTCAATACGCACAACAGCGATCATCTTGCTCTGCTAGAGGCCTTCAGAACGCTAAGGAGGTTCAGGGCCGAAGCGGGGATGTATCGTGCCATGGATTATGGCCGGGCAAACTTCCTTCACGTTGGAGCTTTCAAGTCGATTGACTCCACAGCGCAACAAATCGCACAGATTCTGAAGGAGTCCGGAATCGTGACTTCGGACTATAATTCCGGACTTGAATATGGTGGACGACATTTGAACACCAACTCTGACAATCCTATGCTCATCAAATGCTTATTCCTCGCCGGCGTTCACCCGAATATCGGTGTGAAGAACGCTGGTAAAACACAAGTCCATCGCACGGGTACCGAACAAAACGTGCTTCTGCACCCTGGATCGTTGAACTTTGTCAGAGGTCCGGGCAGTGAAGATGAACGCCTTTATGCGTTCAGCACTCTCGCCAAGAGTGTTGCAGGCGACAGTCTGTTCATGAGAGACGCTACCGTGATCACTCCCCTGATGGCAATGCTTTTTGGCGGGACTCTAGAAACCACCAAGAACTACAAATCGGTAGAAATGGACGATTGGCTGCCCTTCAGATTTGAATCCATGCGACTGGAATACACCACGAGGCTTGTCTTGGAGTTCAGAAAAGCACTCGATCGGGTGCTGCATTCTGCTTTCAAGGCGCTGTCCTCTAGCAATGGGCGAGCTCTTGCACCCGATCCGGTGCGTGAGTATTTTGCGACCAATCTTGCAGATATGTTGAAGACGCAGGACCCGGACATGTGGAGATCCAGAGAGAAGTGGATTCCGGCTGGCTGGGGTCAGTCTGGTGATAGATCGTAGGAGACTGCCGACTTTGGACGTTGGCCGGGTCCTGTTGGGCTGCTGTATGTGTACCCGCAAGGCGAAAATTGCACTCCGCTCTTGTATTGAGATACCCATAGACATTAGATCATAACTCATTCACCGAGTTGTATATTGTACAATGAATTGACAGAGATCCTGAGGGTTTGATTGGATTGTGTTTTCGAGGAATTGAAGATGAAACTCAATGTCGAAATACATGTAGCCGTCAAACGAAAGGTCGCGTTTCGATTTGTCTCCTCTCAAAAGCGGAGCTGATAGCTGCCAACGTTGTACCCGCTTGAAACCCAGGAACTGCTTTCCTCATGCGATCGAACAATTGGTAACTTTATCATCCTTCGAGAAAGACCGAAGACCTTCCACCATTCTCTTTCGAAGCGGGTCGTGTGACCCACATTACCGTAACAATGACCTAGACGCGACGTCACTCTCACATGGAAATTACATGTACCTATCTTTGACCATAAGAGAACGCAGAGGACAAGTTTTGAGCTATTCTCAATCACGAACCTCACAAACGGTACATCGTAACCCACCTTGACAAGAATTTTCAAAAAACTACAAACCACTTTTTACCACACCAAATCAACCGCAATGCCTCGTGACGGATCTGGACACTCTCACAACGCCGTTGAGGCCGGAGACAACATCATCCACGGTGCACCGACCGGCAATGAGGTGAGCAGAATCAGTACCACAATAACAATCGACTTGATCTAACATCGTCCGTAGCAGCCAACCGGCTCGGGCGTCGACCGATCAAACAAGGCCGCAGCTCCTCCAGAGCACGAAGCCGGCGAGGCCATCACCGAGTCTGCATCCGGCGGCGGCAGCCAGGGCCTGACCGGTGTTGGTAGCGGCAAGGGAGTCAACACCGACCCGAAGTAAAGCATCAAAACAAGCACATTGGCATGATTTGACGAATTGGATGGCGTGTACGATATGAAGACTGCATAGAGGCATGGCGGATGGTCCGGAGATGACCGGAAGTGCACTCTTTGCGACATTTGCAAATGTTGTATTTGTACTTGAACTCAAACAAGCTTGAGTTGAAACCCACCACCTTTCTCTTCCTCTTCTCGTCCTTTGAAGATCGAGCTGAAATCCACTTCACCCTGTAGTCCTGGCGCTGCACCTCGTACGGGAGCATTCGGACTGGCATGTCTCCTGCGCTTCTCTTGCCCAGCCTTTGATGGAAACGTGGGGAACATCGCAGTCGGTTTCGGACGAGGGTCTTCGGCGAAGTACTTGTCTTCCAACATCTCTTTTGCAGAGGGTCGTCGGCTTGGGTCAAGCGACAGAAGAGCATTGAGCAACCCTGCACCTCCGTTCGTGAGAGTCGGGAACTTCGATCGGATGATAGATCCTTGTGCGGATTTGGCATTGTTAGGCAGACGTAGCGAACGTGCGTTCGGCAGGCGCTTGAAACCGGGCCAGGTATCTTCAGTGGGAATACCGCATATTTCAAATATCTGTGTATACGTCAACGAAAGGTAGGGGTATTGCAGCTGCTCTTCCCAGTCGCTTTTGGACTGGGTGTGGAACTCACCTTGCTTAATTGGTCGACTTCATTCTTGCCTTGGAGGAGAGGATGTTTTGTGAGAAGTTCGGCGAATATGCAGCCGATGCTCCACATGTCGATTGCTGAATCATAGGTCGTGGCGCCGAGGAGGAGTTCTGGTGCGCGGTACCAGAGTGTTACGACAAGTTGCGTGAGGTTTGAGGGTGGTGGATCGCCGCAGAAGCGTGCCATGCCGAAGTCTGCTACTTTAATCTCGCCGCGGTTGTTCATGAGAATATTGCTCGTTTTGAGGTCTCGGTGTAGAATCCAGTTGTCGTGTAGGTACTCCACGGCGCTACCCAGCTGGAGCAAAAGTGTCTTGACTTCGGAGGGCAGAAAGGGTTCCTCCATTTCTTCCTGAAGCGACTTCAAATCGTGTTCCAGAAACTCCATGACCAGGTAGACATCGCCTTTGGCACTTCCCTCGCCAGCCACAACCTCCCGAAGCTCCACCACGTGCCTGTGCTTTGCTGCATTGAGGGTCTGGATCTCTCGCAATGCGGTCACTGGAAAGCCTCCATCGCGCGCAGGATCAAGCTTGAGTTTCTTGATCGCAACAATCTCGCCAGTGGTCTCGTCCTTGGCGCGTGATACATAGCCGTAGCTGCCTTCTTCTATGTGGTTGAGACGGTCGAATCTCTCCACTGACCGGCAGGGCTGCCATGAGGGAGCATTGAAATGCAGCAGTTTCCGCTCCGGTAGAGTTTCGCTGGCTGCATCTTGTGACAGTCTCCTTCGTTTCGATGGCCGCTGCTCCTCGTTGTCCTCCGCGTGCCCGTTCGACTGAGCCGCTGCTGCTGCTGCTGCTTGCTCAGCTTCTTGGGCCTTGCGTTGCTTCTCCGCCTTCAGTCGCTTCTTCTCTTCTTTCTCAGCTTTCCGTCTCGCTTCTTCCGCAATGTCTTCTGCTGAGTCTGCCCATCGCGACGACATTGCGGCGGTGTTGATGTCGAACAGTCGGAGAAGAGATGCGGAAACAATTCCAAATCCCGAAGTTTGAGCTCCAAAATTCGACATGTCATCGAGTGCTTCTCGACCTTCAAGTTCCACTCCATCAGACTGACTTTCTCATCAGCAGCACTGCTTGCGGACTGCTACGATGAGAAGCAGCTTGTCACAATTGGCAAGGCACCTTCCGCGAGATGCAACAAAATTCAATGCCAGGCTCTGTCGAGTCTCCGGCGCAAGATGGAGCTCCACAGAGGATGGACCCAAATGGTCGACACCTCTGGCTAAACAGCTAGCTGAAGCTATTACAGTATGTTATCAACATTGGGAAGGTAGGAACAACAGCTAAACTGGCTCAGATAACAGGTCCCATTCCCGTGGCCTCTTACATGCGACAATGTCTAACCTCTGACCTTGGCGGGTACTACACTGCAGCTGGAAAGCCCGAACGCGACCAATTTGGTGCAAAAGGAGACTTTGTCACATCTCCCGAGATCAGTCAGGTCTTTGGTGAGCTTATCGGCGTGTGGGTAGTGGCAGAATGGATGGCACAAGGCAAGAAGAGTGAAGGCGTGTACTTGATGGAAGTGGGACCAGGCAGAGGAACTCTGATGGACGATATGCTTCGAGTAAGAGTTACGCCTTGCAGCTTCACATTCCGTATACAATTCTCATTTCTTCTTAGACCATTCGCAACTTCCCTCCTCTGGCTCAAGCTATCGAAGCTGTATATATGGTCGAAGCAAGTGCGACTCTTCGCCAAACACAGCACAAATTGCTATGCGGCGACAACCCACTGGAAAAGAACGAGCTGGGATACGAGAGTGTCAGCAGACATTCGAAAGACTTGAAGATTATCTGGACAGAAGATGTGAGGTTCGTACCTCGAGAAGCAAACAAAACTCCCTTCATCATCGCCCACGAGTTCTTCGACGCGCTACCAGTCCACATCTTCCAAGCTACACCTCTACCAAAAGACCATCAAGATACTATACAGACGCCTACTGGGCCCGTGAAGCTCGCGAAGACAGACGACGCACCCAAGAGCCAATGGAGAGAGCTACTAGTCTCTGCAAAAGCGCCCCACAAATTAAAAGAAGGCGAGCCAGACTTCGAGCTTTCCGTCTCGAAGAACGCAACAGCACACTCAATGTACCTGCCCGAAACGTCAGCACGCTACACAGCGCTCAAAGACGTCGACGGAGCAACTATAGAGATCAGCCCGGAGAGCCAAGCATACGCTCGAGACTTCGCGATACGACTGGGTGGATCGAACCCAGAAGAGATAGATGTAGCAACGCCAAAGTACGATATTCCAGGAAGACCAGTGAACTCCGGTGCAAGGGAAGCACCGCTGCGAAAGTCAGAGCCTTCAGGAGCAGCTCTATTGATAGATTATGGCCCACCAGACACGATACCTGCCAACTCCCTTCGCGGTATTCGTGCCCACAAGATGGTCTCCCCGCTTTCTGAAGCTGGAGCTGTGGATCTTAGCGTGGACGTAGACTTCCTCGCTCTAGCCGAGACAGCAATCAATTCGTCTCCAGGTGTAGAAGTTCATGGACCAGTGGACCAAGCGCGATTCCTTACTGCCATGGGTATCGAGGAGCGTGCGACCCAGTTGGTCAAACGGGCTCTCGACAAAGAGCGATCAGGTCCGACAAAGGACAAGTCGGAACTAACAGAGACTGTGAAAAGAATCGAGAGTGGGTGGAAGAGACTTGTGGACCGAAGTCCGCAGGGTATGGGCAGGCTGTATCACGTTATGGCTATCTTGCCTTATAAGCCACCTGTTCAGGGAGAAGCAAGACGGAGGCCGGTTGGGTTTGGTGGTGATGTATCGTTGTAATTTGGAAGATTCCTCCCGACTTCTCCCAGAGTTGCAAGTTCCGGATCCCTGGACTACTGCTATTGGGAGCACCGCTGCTCACACCAAATGCTGGCGACTGCTTTCTCGGACAAGCGCAAGATGAACAATGAAGGCTCGCCTAGATCGGCTTGATACAGTCTCTGAGTGCATCGAAAGTCTTCACGATATGTTGCCATCATCCAAAACAGCATATCTACAGGATTGCAGCCAGTCTTGTCGGATTAGAGGCCGCATCGTTACCATAGTCAGGACTTTCGAAGTGCGGAGATTCTGTAACACATCCTGCAAGCCACAGCTACGACAAACCATTCTTCACCAGTCATCACTTGCAAACCCCTGCACATTTGATCGCCACTCTGAACTGCGGCGTACAAACGACGTACATTACACTCAGCCGCAAGCTCGGCCGCGCAGTGATAGTAAACACACCGAAGACCTAGGAAGACTTCATTCTTCTTTTCCTGCTCGTATGCTGTTACCTTTCAACGGAGTCCAATCGAGGCACGAACACAATGGAGCGACTAGATCAGTTCCTGGCCCGCTTGGCAGGCACGTGGACGTTCGAGGTGATTGCACTCCTTGCTGCTATCAGCTCCCTTGTTGCTCTCGTCGCCGTTCTTCTGGTAGCGGAAGGCAAGAGTATCTTAACATGGCACCACATCACGCTCAATACAATGGTGTCTGTTTTGTCGACCATTAGCAGACTCAGCGCACTGTACGTCTTTAGTGCAGTCTTTGGTCAAACCAAATGGATCGTCTTCTCTCAGAGGCCTGGGTCATTGCAGGAGTTTGAGGCTATCGACTTGGCAAGTCGAGGTGCTTTTGGCTGCCTGCAGCTGCTGTTCAAGACGAGAAAGATGTAAGACTATATCCTCGTGGTCTCACATGGGACGCTAATGCTTTGACAAGTGCCCTGTTAGGCTGCCTGGCAGTGCTTGTAGCGCTTACATTTGATCCGTCTGCTCAACAGCTAGTGCGAATACACTCGCAAGTCGTTTATTCTTCAGACTCAAGCGCTACTATTCCCCTGGCCCATAGCTACGACGCAGGCAGCATGAGTTACATTGAGGTAACTCCGGAAGACACGAAGTAAGTGGTGTCAATTAATCATTGGGCGCAACTGATGCTTTGCAGTGGCTTATATCCAGTCAATGTCGAGGCAGACTTCGGGATGCAGTCTGCTGTCTTGAACGGGCTCACACAAGGTGAACTTGTTACTGAGGGACAATTGTCACTGCAATGTGGATCTGGCAATTGCACTTTCAAGTCTGTCTCCTCACTGGCTGTATGCAGTGTCTGCAACAACATCACATCGGCACTACAGCGGTCCATTCCTAATCCGAGAGATGCGCCCGCCGTGTTTTGGCTAAGCAACGAAAACTTGGCTGCGGAAACAACGAATGCAACGAGTTACATTCTTGCAGATCGGGTTTTCATCAACAATATGGACGGTCCGCTTTCTAGCTTCACCTACAAGATACTATCAATGACCGCCTATGGTACAGGTTACCCTGCGAAGACCATTAGCTTGAAAGGTATTGACACTCTCATATGGGCCATGGACATTGTCCGAGCCACTCCAACTACTACCAGAAATGCTAGCTGGCCAGACGACTTCGATGTCCAAGCCACTGAGTGTGGCTTGTACTACTGTGTGAACGCATACAATGTCAATGTGACGAACAACAAGATGGCAGTGACCTCACGAGAAGTGAGCACTGCAAAGAGAGACCCGGCTTCATGGCAATACCTCAGTAGCGGCGGGCACGGCTTGAATACTTCCATGAAGAACTCCCTGGTGTTTCCGGACGAACAAGAAGCAAATGAAAGGACAGACCTATCGCTTCTGAACGGCCATGAGACCTTCAATATCTCGCAGACCGCTGTGCTAAGTCTGAGCTACTATATGAACGCCACGTTCACTCGTGCCGATACTCAGCCGTACAATGCTTCAGATGCGAACAATGCCTACAGTATCGCAGCGTTCTACATCAGCGACGAAAGCCTGTCTGCCAAGGATGGTCCAAGAACGTACGATCAGCGAGCTCCGAGTGTCATGCAGGCGCTACATGATAGTGATGATCTGGACTCTACATTCGCATCAGTCGCCACGAGCATGAGCAATGCTATCAGGACTCACAGCGGCGAGACCCTAGAAGGGCAGCTGGGTCAGTTGGTTGCAACTTATCGGATATCTTGGCTATGGATTATACTTCCGGCCGTTGTGGTGGTTGCCAGCATTGTCCAATTGCTTTTGACGATCTTCAGCAACAATAATAGCCCGATGTGGAAAAGCAGCACTATAGCGACATTGTCTCGTGGACACTTTCTTGGAGAACTACTCCGAGACGCCAAGACAATCGATGACTTTCGTGTTGCCGCTGGGAAGCAAAATGTTCAGCTTTTTCACAAGATTGCAGATATATGGGCAGACTCTGCTACGACGAAGGACGAGGCGCTAGAGCTTCAAGAGCAATTGACGAAACCTGAGCCGACTATATCAGCTTCCGATGGAGATCACAGCCAAGAGTCGCTGCTGAGGGTCGGTCAGTGAGGCCAATACGAAAACTCCCCAACTATGTTGTACGTCGCATCTCCGCGACTCGACAATCAACCATGCAAGCCCAAAGACTCCTTACAGCATCAGAGACAAGTGATGCGTGGAAAGAGCCCTCAAAACGCTTTCCAGACAACAAATGGAACGCATTCTACCGACACAATGCTCATCGCGACAGCTCTAGCTTTCTTCCACATGCCTTTTGGCCACCCGCTTCCAGGTTACGCCACCAATAACATTGAAAACCAGACCACCGCTCACTGTGGATCACCTCCATCTACCAACTCTAGCAGACTCGTACGCCTCCTCCGAGTATGACTCCCATTTCGACGCACTCGACGCTCGACGCTGTCCGCCTTTCCCGATTTTCGATCCAGTAAACGAGACACGCCCGACACCAACGCCCACAAATGTACCTTCGAGGGTGCTCCCCTTCTCACGAAATGTGATCTCATAGCTCTGTCTGTCGGAACCGATCTGGATCTCCCCTTCGCCGGCCTCTTCGCCTCGGTATACGTACGTAGCCCGAATTACGCGATCTGTTTTCTTTGGCTTGGAACAAGAGATTCGCATGATACCTTCGATGATGTTGAAGTCAAACACAGCCATGTAGCTCCCCGGCTTGGAGGCATCGTGCGAGATTTCCATGCTGAGCTCAGCGTATGGATTAGGCGGACCTAGGAAATCGGACAATTCTTCGCAGTCGATCTCCCAATCTCCAGTTATGTCCCAATTATCTTCCTTGGTGGTCTTCACGACACGATCAGCAGAGATAGTTGGCCGTGAAGGCGCTGCTTTGCGAGCAGTTTGCTTGGTTCGGCTTGGTGGCTGTGACAAATAACGATCGCGATCATAGTCGCTCAGAAGGTCATCTTCGTCTTCGGCGTATGATGCAATTTCCACGGCATTGGGGTCCATATCTGGTCTCCAACGTACACTTTTGCGTGCAGTTTGTTTTGTCCTTACCCGCGATCCCGCACCACTATTGAGGCTCAAATGGCGAACGCGATCGTGTTTGCTCAGAAGGTCGTCTTCGTCTTCGTCTTCGTCTTCGTTTTCATCTTCATCTTCGTCTTCATCTTCGTCTTCATCTTCATCTTCATCTTCGTCTTCGGCGTTCGATGCGTACTCCAAAGAGATGGGCTGCATATCTGGTCTCCAACGCACACTTTTGCGTGCAGTCTGTTTTGTCCTCACACGCGGTCCCGCCACAGTTTTAAGGCTGGACGACTCTGGTTCGCTTGGGTTCTTTGCGGCATGCATCGAAGACATTCCAGTCAGGCTGGATGCTTCTCCGGCTGCTTTCGTTGATGTTTGCTTGAGGACCTTATGTATACGAGCAATATCTTTATCGTTACTTTTGTTGCGGCCGCGGATTCTATCCTGGAGAATGGAAATGGTACCATCGGTCCTGAGACCACGGAATGCGCACTGCGCTTGCCACCACGTCTTGTCCTGCTTGGAGACATGGGGCTGATGAACTCGAGGCCTGCCAGCCTTCGTCATGATTGGTTCAAGCAAAGGGAGACAGCGGTCACAATCGATGTCAAATTCCTTCCTATATTTGGTGATCAAGGTCTGAGCCTTGGTGAGTTCGGGAGTGTCCATCTTGGAAATACTTTGGAAGATGAAGTTCTGAAAGACAGCTTTCGATGAGAAGAATTTCGACAACTTAGCGCGGTTTGCCTAATCAATGACCACACCTCCGATGGCGGCGGTGTCAATTGTGAACAACATCAGATGAAATCTCTATCAGGGGGTTGTAGCATCATGAGAGATGGCTCTGGATGTTCCCTGTCATGTCGAGGCTTTAAGATTTCGGCTCAGATCTCCTTTCTGCTCTGGAAGCTACGCGGACTGTCAACCAGAAACATTCACTTGAGTGGGGAAAGCCCCGAAGCAGTATCAGAGCAATGCAGCGGTCCAGCAAAACGTTCGATCCACAACAATGCAGCCCTAGTCTGTGCCTTTGACAGTCTGCGCTTGGTGATGGATAGTGTCCAGCGTCATCTTATCTTATCGAGCTTGGTCCCCGGCGCCTTTTTGGGGAATTCCTACCTCCGTACCTGGATCTCAGAGCCACGAGATGATCAAGTCCGCAAGCAGCCGGGCGAAGCTCGATCGGAGTTTCCGATCGGAAGGTAGTGCACAACAACTGCAATCAAGATTGGCCGGGCATCCAAGCCTCTCTGCCCGGCGACATTGATCATTGACTCTGGCGCTATTCAAGAATGATTCGCTTCGGCGTTCGGCGCAAAGATTTTCCGGGTCGCGAGAAGGTTCACAGTGCTTGTGTGTGTCGGCGCAATCTGGATGGCGACTCTATCAAACCAAAGGCTCTCAGCTACTGTGATTACAGCCGCTCCACCGAACGAGTACCTCCCGGAAGCGAGATGGAGAATTCTTCGCACGTGAAAAGTCACTAGCCAGAAGATAGCGGAAGGATCCAGGTCAAAAAGCATGTCGCCCAAATGGCGGGTTTCTACAGTTACAGCTCTTGTCATGAAGAGAACCCATATCAGGACTCTCAATTTTGCTGTCCGTGTCTCGGCATCGTCTTGAGCTGATCCACCATTTCAATAGCGCCCTCCACATCTCCCTTGTTATATAGAAACAGTCCCTGCAGAGCAGCAGTACTGACATTACCCACCAACTCCGCCTCTTCTGCTCTTCTCATAAAGCGACGTCTTCCCTCACCCGTAGGATCCTGTGCAGAATAGAAGCGATCCCAGAGCTGGGCCATCTGCCATTCTGTAGCATTCCCTAGGTAAAGCGTCATGTCTACCCTTCCAGGTCGAATCAATGCTTCATCCAGACGATCAATATGGTTGGTAGTCATGAAGATAATGCGCTCCTCCGCGCTCGCTACGCCGTCCAGCGCATTCAGAAGCCCAGAATATGTTACATTTGCGCCTTGGTAGCCATCATTCTCCATTTGACGACGATTGCTGAAAGCTGCATCGGCGTCCTCCAGTAACACGATTGTGCGAGCGGGAACATGGAGCAGGAGATGATTGAGTAGATCATCGGTCAAGCCGCGCTGGCTGAGACTCAACATCGCGATGTTGAAGTCCAGTTCGCCTGCCAAAGCCTGAACAAAAGAGGTCTTGCCTGTTCCAGGCGGTCCATAAAGCATATAGCCACGACGGTAGGGAATCCCACGATCCAGATACCATGTCCTGGCATTCATGAATTCAACCACGTCATTCTTGATCTTATCTGCTAGACCTTCTTCCAGCACGACAGAATCAAAAGGACGTCTCCGTTTAGGCGCACCGGATTGATCCCAGGAAGTATTGCGGGTGGTATATACAACTGTCTTGCCTTCTGTATTCTGCAACGCCATATCGTGTGCCTCACGGAAAATGTCCTCGAAAATGTGGCGGAAGTAGTACAGAGTGGTAAGGGTGATGGTTTCAAAAGGTTTCCCATTTTGATCGAAACTTTTGCCCTCACGTTGTCTGTTGACGGCGATGAAAGCGTTCTTGTATCGCAGGATATGCCTTCCTTGGCCAGGAATTAGGGAGAAAGCTGTCGACTGAGATCCTCCCGCTGTCTTGAAGGTCGTGGTAGTCATCTGGAGATGATGCAGACCTGGTGTAAGTTTCCGTACCAATGATTCCAGAACTCCAGCTTTGGCCCGGTTTCCTGGCTGTGCGAGTTGGTCTTGGTAATGTCTGGTCATCCAGTTAAGGACCCAATCGTAGGAGTTATCATGCCTCGTGATTTCTAAGTCTACGAGCAATCGCTGTCTCAGCAACGCGCTGCCTTGCCGCAGTCCCATAGAGCCATATCTCAGGGCAGCTCCGAGGCCTGCGAGGCCGAAACCCGCTGTGAAGAAGGGATTGGCTAGGAGTTGGGAGATGATTGAACCCTCTCCACTCCCTATGTCCGACAGCTGTTTGACGGCATCCTCCCTTGCACTGCGACTGCTCGCTATCGCGGGTGGCGTCGCTGTGCTCGACGCATTCTGATCCATCAAGCAGGCCGGTGATACATGTCGTTTGAACGTGGAAACAGAGTTCACAGAATTGACGAACCAGCTTTAAGCTTTCGGGGATGGCGGCTAAGAACGGCAGGGGCGCTTAGCCAATAGCAGTCCATGTCTTGATCTACGCCGGGTAGACATAAATATACAACCCTGCCAGCGCTCTTGCTGTCGATAAACTGCTGAGGGGATTGATCCTTCACTTCGTTCAACATCATTTCCTCTCAACAATGTCAACACACAAGTATACGCCTTCGGATACCTTTGGACCACCAATTATGACTTCTTCCGGCGAACAGGTCACGGTCGATAAAGCATATTTCGATGCTCTCCTTCGCAGGTAAGCAGACACAGGCCCTTCACGTATCGTAGTGAAATCGTCTTGAGAGCTACCTACCCATCATCCCCGGTTGGATTGGTACGGACTCTGTCACGCTGGAGCACTCTCGACGGATGATCTCACTTTGACCCGAGGAGACGCATGGAAGCGCCGTCTCAGGAACACACATATGCAGCTAGCCGCTGACCACTTTCGTTTGCAGGGCTGATTTTGTATGTCCTTGTCCTTATCAACCTGCGACGGCCACTCTTACTCTCTCGACCTTCAACCGACACTAACATGCGGTTCAAGCATACTGTCGGCTTTGGCCAGCAAGATCCGTCCAGCGTTACCATCTCGAGAGCCGAATATCACAGCTTGGTATGCACTCTCCAATCCTTATTACCCTTCTGAACGTCTAGAATATTGCTGATTGCCTTGGGACGCAGCTACGTGAGTCGAGAGAGTATGAGCTTCTTAAAACTTCGCTTTTTTCTGGTGGCATCACGCTGGAGACTCTGGCACTTTTGATCTCTGGAGCTGGTGATGCCGTGCCACAGAGCAGCAACCCAAAGATCAATGCGTGGTGTGATGAATTCGACGATAATCCGTATGGCGCTCATCATCCCAGTAATGAGATGACATACGGAGGCGACGGCTCTTCTACCCACCAAATCCAACCAGGAATGGGAGCGTACTTGACCGGCCAAGCACAACTGCAAGTTCCCAACAAGCCACAGCGTCAAGTGAGCTACGGACCAGCGCCCTCCTCAGTCCCTGATGACACAGCCTATGGTGAAGCCGACAGCTACGATGACACGCAAATGTGCGGCACAAGCGGCATCAACACGCAAAGAACCCTCTACTTCTCCAACTTGCCCGCTGGAACCACCTACCGAGACCTCCTTTCCGTTATCAAAGGTGGTAAGATTCTCAGCATCAACCTCCGCTCCGAGAAGTCCGCCACTGTCACCTTTTTTGACGCAGCTGCGGACTACCTCACCTGGACCAAACGCAACGACATCTACCTCAACGCCAAACGTGTGGATGTCCGCTGGGCCGATCGCCAGTTCCGTCTGAATGGTCACATTTCCAAGAAAGTTCTCGGCGGTGCGACGCGAAATCTTTGCATCCGCAGTGCCCTTTCGAATGGCTTGTCCGAGCAGCGTATTCGAGACGATATGGAGCACATTCACAATCTTGTGATTGTGGACATCACTTACCAAGGAAGCGATGCCTACGTCTCGACAAACTCGATCCACAATGCACTATTTGCCAGGACATGCATGATGAGCCGGAGCACGTATAAGGGGTGCAAAATCGAATTCTATCCGGATGAATGCGATGTGGCGCTTCCTGTGCCTGCTCCGAAGACCTTTGCGCCCGAAAAGCAGAGGATCCAGGGCAAGGGATTGGAGACTGTGAACCGGTTTGGTATGTTAGAGATTGACGATGGTGGAAGTAGTGATGAGGAGAATCGAGGACCGATTGTGGCTAGAGTTGACGATGAAGAGGACGATGAGGAGACTTTAGGTTGGTCGCAATAGAGCTGCTCTCGAGGGAGCGACTGGCCGGCTTTGCTCTCGAGGGGGCGTTTGGTGGTTCAGATGCTCCATTGGCTGACGGGAGAGCCTGACATGGTGCGATGGAGAACAGTGCCGGCTTCTGCTTTTTACAGATTTGCTTTTCATAGAGATACCCATTAGCGATAGCGAGACCTTCTGCAGATTTTAACAACCGTTTCTTCTTCTTCTTTGTACCCTTTCTAGAAGTTATGGCCTTTCCCATAGATTGCCATGACTTGCTGGTACCTGGAAGTATCAAACCCTTTTTAGCTTCGAAGAGCGGGAACCAAAGGCCTCAATCTACCTACCACCATCCATCATACAATTCGTTTTGCACTCTCGCTGACCTCTGTTGCGTGGGATGCCTGCTCTGCTGAGTTGTAGGCCTTTGGACGTCTCATTCTGTTTCCCTGCGTCGAGACACTTGTCGTATGTCCTGCTCGCTCAGGTTGTCAAGATATATTATTCTCAGCGGCCGCGATCTGGAAGTTGTTGTTGAAAGATTACTGGCTCATACAGTATTGGGTATCTATCTCCAAGGTGAATTAGCAAAACCCGCAAGTCAACAGAAACCAACAAGCCAGAGTTCTAGCACTTGCCATCATAACTACTCTTCTTAACAACAGCAGCACATGATTCACTCGAGATCAACCCTCCTCGGCATCCATTCCATCTCTGCCTTTACCTCCGCCTCCACCTCGCTTCTTGTCTCTGCCACCAGCGATACCCATTCCTTTCTTGCCACCGCGCTTCTCATGCTCAGCCTTCATTTCTTTGATAGCGACCCGCTGTGCCTCCTGTACGCGGTGCATAAACACCATAACCGCTTCTCGATCCGCCTCAAACTCCCCTAATTTCTTGCCCAACGCTTTCTCGATTCTCTGATAAATTTCGATATCATACTGTGTAACGACACTAATAGCCACACCACTTTTTCCCGCTCTCGCCGTGCGTCCCACTCGATGCACATAGGTCTTGGAATCCGGCGGTAGATCAAAGTTGATCACCAAGTCGACAGAGGGAATGTCAAGACCACGAGCTGCAACGTCCGTGGCGACAAGGATCTCCCGCGAACCGCTGCGGAACTTGGATAGAGCGCCCAACCGCGCGGATTGGGTCAGCTGGCCGTGGAGCGGAATTGCGGAGTGTCCCAGGGCGCGAAGGAGAAAGGCTATGCGGGCTGTTTCGTTGATTGTGCGAGTGAAGATTATGGCTGTCCGACCGCGGTGTTCATTCAATAAGTAGATAAGATATACATCCTTGAATTTATGCGGAATGAAGATGTATTTCTGCAGCAAATTTTGAACTGTTTGGTAGGAGGATGAAGAAATGCTAACTTTCACAGGTTGTTGAAGAGCTGCTCGAGTCAAGTTGTTGAGTTTGGTGGACATTGTGGCTGAGAAGAGCATAGTTCGTCGCTCTCGGGGAAGAACTTGAAAGATTTTGTCGAGGATGGGGCCAAAGTCTAGGTCGAGGAGGCGGTCTGCTTCGTCCATTACGAGATATTTCAATGTCCTTAATGAAAAGCCTTTCGTATTTTCCAGGTGATCGAGGAGTCGGCCAGGTGTAGCGACGATGATGTGAGGTTTCTTTGCCAAAGCGATGGATTGAGGGACCATGTCCATTCCTCCCACAATTACAGCGCATCGGACGGATATCAGACTCCCCAGCGCTTCGAATTGTTGGGAGATTTGATATGCGAGTTCGCGGGTTGGTGCCAGGACTAGTCCAAATAGCGGCTGGGGTTTTGCGAGCAGTTCTTGTAGGATTGGGAGGGCAAAGGCAGCTGTTTTGCCAGATCCCGTCTCTGCCAGTCCGATGATGTCTTTGCCTTGGAGAGCAATGGGGATTGCTTCGCGCTGAATCGCGGTGGGCGTGGTGAAGCCGAGGGAGGTGCACGCTTCGCAGAGGGAGTCGATTACGCCCAAGTCGGCAAAGGTTTTTGATGTCGTTTCTGTCTCATTTTCCTCTGATTCTGCTGCTTCTTCCTCTTGTTGCGACTCTGACTCTCCAGCTTCATCGCGCGGTCGCTTGGATGTCGATTTCGATTTCGATGTCGATGTCGATTTTGATTTTGATTTGGTGGCGGAAGATGAGGATTGCTGCACGGCGGGCACAGATTTCACGATTTCGGTCGGGGAGGGCGTATCGACCTTGTCGTCGGAGACATGCGACGTCTTTCTTCTCTTGACAGACGACATGGCTGGAGTGAGTGTGATGAGATGATATGCACAAAGTAGCTGAATCTCTCCCGATTTTCCCTCTGAATCTCCAACTCGCATACCTCGTACCGTTATCGATAAAGAAAAAGTCTCGATCCCATCGCCTTTTTCCCGACCTCACCAACACGTCCTTGAATCCATCCCACCAGCCCCAAAATGGCCAAACGGCGCACGAAGAAGCGCACGCACGTCGGCGCGACGATTCCCGCGGGCATCAAGGCCAACCATGCCTCGACCGCCAAAGCCTCGGGCACGCGCCCTCCCAAATCGATGGTCATCCGCGTCGGCGCCAGCGACGTCGGGCCCTCCATCTCGCAACTGGTCAAAGACGTCCGCACAATGATGGAACCCGACACGGCTTCCCGTCTGAAAGAACGACGATCCAACAAACTACGCGATTACACCACCATGGCGGGTCCCTTGGGCGTCACACATCTCATGCTCTTCTCCAGAAGTAGCACGGGGAACACGAATCTGCGATTGGCCTTGACACCTAGAGGTCCCACGCTGCACTTCAGGGTGGAGGAGTATAGTCTTTGTAAGGATGTGTTGCACAGCATGAAGAGGCCGAAGAATGGCGGGTTGGGCGAGAACCTGATGGCGCCGCTGCTGGTCATGAACAATTTTACGACGAAAGAGGGCGAGGGAGAGGAGGGGGAGAAGAGGAAGGTGCCGAAACATCTGGAGAGCCTCACAACTTCCATCTTTCAATCTCTCTTCCCGCCAATCAATCCCGCTACGATGCCATTGAAAGGAATCAGGCGGGTGATGCTCCTGGATCGCGAACCGCAGGATCCGAATGAAAAGGACGCGGCACAATACATTCTCAACTTGAGACACTACGCGATCGAGACACGGACTGCAAAATCCGTCCCCAAACCGCTGAGGAGGTTAGACGCCGCTGAGAAAGCTTTGCATGCTGGACAGAAACGCAAAAGAGGCAACCTTCCCAATCTCGGAAAACTCAACGACGTAGCAGATTACCTCCTAGACCCTCACGCCGCGGACGGCTTCACCAGCGGAAGCGATAGTGAACCAGACACGGATGCGGAGGTCGAAATTGACTTGCCTCATGCGAGAAAGGTGAGGAGGACGAAAGTTGCTGGTGGGGAGAAGAAAGAGGGAGTGATGAGAAAGGCGGTGAAGATGCATGAGTTGGGCCCGAGATTGAGGCTGAGGTTGACAAAGGTGGAGGATGGGGTTTGTAATGGGAAGGTCATGTGGCATGAGTATATTCATAAGAGCAAGGAGGAAATCAAGGAGATGGAGAAGGCGCATGAGAAGAAGAGGTTGGAGAGGGAGAGGAGGAGGGCGGAGCAGAAGGCGAACGTGGAGAGGAAGAAGAAGGAGAAGAAACCGGCGGCTAAAGAGGGCGAGGAGGAAGACGATGAGGATGAGGTTATTCCGGCAGACTCGGCCGATGAATGGGATGACGAGGAGGGTCTGTATAATGATGACGACGAGGATGCGGCGGAAGAGGGAGCAGAGGAGGACGAGGAGATGGAGGATGGGAGTGAACTTGGCTAGATGATTTTGCCCGTTTCTTGTGCGATATATATGCATGGAAAGCGTCTGGCATAATCACGGAAAGGGTTTTCTTTCAGTGAGCGTTTCTCAAGTTCAGGTCATCGATTCCCTTGCCAATCCCCCACAACATCCGGCGGCCTCCTCCAATCATCTCTACAATTATTGAGCCCTTCACCGCATAGTAATGCTCATGCATCACTTGCCGGTACGGGACTTTGATTCATCCAATGTCCCGCTCAATAATACCATCAAGTGGCGGATAACTACAGGTAACTTCTCAGCCATGCTGCCAATTCGGGTCAACCTCAATCAGAATTCATCGCTTTTGAATAAGTTTCACTCAGCCCAACTTGGTTGCGTCTATTCGTGGCGGCGCAGGCGCATCATGTACGATTGAGTGTAGGAGAGTTGATTGTTCAGTGATCTTCAGCTCAGCAGTCATCCCAGCCAACACAGTCGAGAGGACTGACAATGGCCGCAGCTTCGCTCTCAATGGAATTCCTCTTCCGGTGCGTGGTGATGCCGTCGGCATACGACTTGTTCTTGTAAGTAGTGCGTCATATGACGAATCCCCAGATATCGTAGCCAGTTGTTCTCATTTGACACTCGATTCAATCCGCTACCGGTTCTTGTGGGGCTGTCGACGTGATGGTGCTGTGCTCGTGGTGAATTTGTCGGTTTGTAGCGCCATGCAACAAGAGGGTTGCTTCCAGCAGGTTCATTCATTGTGATCTGGAATGCTTTTTGAAGTATGTGTGGTGCGAGATATCGAAAGCTGTGACCCCGGCAAGCGCTAAACTAGCGCCGCGGACCATTCCGCGTGAGTGAATGTTTCCCACTGCTACCGCGAGATGCAGCTGTTTGTGGTGGAAGACAGATGGCGCCCCCAAACAGTCGGCAAATGGGGCGGCAACAGACTTCCGGACTTCGTACCTGATACGAGTCTCGGGAGAAATCCGACCGGGTACGCGACTCACGACTCTCAGTGGGTCGGCATTTGATGGCAATAGCCAGTAAGTACGTTCCCATTACCTGCTTGACATCCTGCTCTCTACTTTGCTTTACTCCGCTCTATTCTCAACCTCAGCCTCAATAGGTCTTGCTGGAGTCTCTTCTGCGGGATATCGAGATCCAACATGTCCTGCGAACCCAGCCCGGAAGCCTGCAATGGCTGCTCCACTTCCACAGAAAACTGCCACTCAGTCGTGGACATTGAAGACTACAAAACCGAGCTCACATCCCTACGAGCACGAACAAAAGAGCTAGAAGACAAACTAGCCACTCTTAACGTCGACTCAACGAGCAATCTCCGTTCAACAAAATGGTTCAATCGCCAAGACGACAAAGCCATGTCAGCTCTCTATGTGGATCGGTATTTGAACTATGGCCTCACAAAGGAAGAACTAATGTCCAACAAACCCATCATTGGCATCGCAAACTCGGGTTCAGATCTAGCACCTTGTAATCAACATCATCAAGTTCTAGCAAAGAGAGTCAGAGAAGGGATTCGAAGTGCTGGAGCCATTGCCATTGAATTTCCTACTCATCCTATTCAAGAAACCACACGAAGACCAACGGCCACTCTGGATCGAAATTTGAGCTACCTGACGCTAGTGGAATTACTTTATGCGTACCCTTTCGATGGAGTCGTCCTCCTCACAGGATGTGATAAGACTACCCCAGCATGTTTGATGGCAGCAGCTACGATGAATATCCCTGCGATCGTTATGAATGTTGGACCTATGCTTAATGGCTACCAGAAGAACAACAGGATTGGTTCTGGGACTGTTGTTTGGAAAGCAAGAGAGCTCCATGCTATGGGCGAGATCGATGATGCTGAGTTGACTGATCTTGTCACAGCTGGAACCCCAAGTGTGGGACACTGCAATACGATGGGTACGGCGTCGACTATGAATGCTTTGGCTGAAGCTCTGGGAATGGCGTTGCCTGGAAGTGCTACCATTCCGGCTCCTTATCGTGAGCGAGCGCAGTGTGCTTACAGGACTGGTCTCCAGATTGTTGAGATGGTCCATGCCGATAGAAAGCCGAGTGACATTATGACCAGAGAGGCGTTTGAGAACGCTATTGTTGCGAACACTGCGATTGGCGGAAGCACAAACGCTCCAATCCATTTGTGTGCTATCGCAAAGCACATGGGAGTATCTCTCGATCTTGATGACTGGGACAGGGTCGGCTACGAGATTCCTTTGATGGTAAACGTTCAGCCTGCCGGGGAGATGCTCTGCGAGGAATACTTCCGTGCGGGAGGACTCCCAGCTGTCATGGCAGAGCTTCTCGACCAAGGGAAACTCCATGGTGATGTTGTGACTTGTAACGGCAAAAGCATCAAAGACAATGTCCAAGGCAAACACACCTGGGATCGACAGACCATTCTCAGCTACGACAAGCCCATGAAAACCAATGCCGGTTTCCTGCATATGACAGGCAATCTCTTCGACTCAGCAATTATGAAGAGCTCCGTCATCTCAGAAGAGTTCCGAACAGAGTTTCTTCAAGACCCCAAAGACCCAAACGCTTTCGAATGTAAAGCAATCGTATTCGATGGACCAGAAGACTACAACAAACGGATCGACACAGCCGACATCGATGAACGAACCATTCTCGTAATGAGAGGGACAGGTCCACTTGGCTACCCTGGCGCGGCGGAGGTCGTAAACATGACAGCACCTGGCCATCTCCTGAAGAAAGGTCTAAAATACTCCCTTCCTTGTATTGGAGATGGACGCCAATCCGGCACCTCAGGAAGTCCTTCTATTCTCAATGCGTCGCCCGAAGCAGCGGAGAATGGTAATCTTGCGATCCTTCAAGACGGTGATAGACTTCGCGTGGATTTGACGAAACGTCGGGTAGATATGTTGATCTCGAAGGAAGAGATTGAGAGACGAAGGGAGGAATTGATGGCGAGGGGAGGGTACGCAATGGTGCCAAGCCATACGCCGTTCCAGGATCTGTTTAGAAGAGAGACTGGACCATTGAGTGAGGGCATGGTGTTTAAACGAGCGGTACAGTTCCAGCGGGTTGCGCAGAGTTTTCCTTCGCCGAGGGATAACCATTGAGCACTATATGTACTTGACAACTGGCAGCGCTGTTAATTTGTCCAACGAGAGCAAGCCTCAAGGCACTCGTTTGCGTTTCTCCTGGCGCTTCTAAACACGATGATCGCCTCAAGAGAGCACGACCCTCTTCAATCAATCTTCATCGCTATCCGCAAACATATCTTCCGCCTGCTTTCTACGCCTTGGCTCGATCTGTGCTTGCGGTTTGGAGCTTGAGGCTTTGAGCGAGAAGCTTGGCTTTATTGTTGTCTCCTCAGCCAGAATAGGCATACTCTCAGATGTTTTGCTCTGTGGTCCGTCAACATCCATTCTGTCCAAATCTTGTTTAGGGTCATGGTTCGGATTGTCCATGGACATTGCAACGTCAGCAGGAGTACCATCAAGGACGTCCATAGGCCGTCCCTCGAGGTTATCAAGCTTCGCGGCAGGCATAACCACAGGTGAAGCCAAAGCAGCAGGGGACGCAGTCCCGTCAATCCGCTTGAAACGTGTCATGTCAACGCCATTTTTAAGTTTCACTGCGGCTTCCTCGACAGTATCGTCTCCGCTCGAAGGCTGCTCGAAGAAGTCCTTTTTCAATGCTTCAAACACATCAGTCGCAAAAATGCTGCTATTCTCCCAAATTTCAAACAGAGCGAGGACTCGATTGCGCCATTGTTGAGACTTCATGCGACCCCATCCGAGCTCCTTCTCCAGCCGACCAAGGTGCTCAAATGTCCTCTGGCGACGGAAGGCGTTCTCGAATAGCAGTCTGTATTTCCAAGCGTTTCGCACGCCGGCTGTGGATGAGTTGTGGAGGATGTCGTTGATGAGGTAGAGCGCAACTAGTTTCGCTTGGGAAGGATCTTCGACCTCTTTTTTCTCTGTCGGTCTAGAACCGTCCTCTGGCAACGGAGTCGATTCGATAGTGGGAAGCTCTTCATCCGGCTCATACACATCGTCTTCGTCTTGTGATACATCCTCGTCTTCATACTTGGCACATTGCGTGGTTGTAAAGGGTCTCTCGACGTTCAGCACAAGCATGTCGACAATCTCCTCGGCGCCTGCTCCAGCGTTGTTGATCGCGAAGCTGGTGACTTCCGATACCTCGCTCATGCGCAACTTCGCTTGACTTGCCGGCATACGCGAGAGGAACCAGGCGAATTTGGCGAGCTGTAAGGGTGTAAGGCGCGACTTCCCCGCCGGCTGCGGCTGACCTTCACCGTCCCTCCGGCCGTTGTTAAAGGTCCTGCTTTCGCCATCTTCACTATCCTCCTCGCTCGATTCGTAGTCCCGATGATCCAACGCTTCGCCTAGCTTCGACAGATCCGCAAAAGGTAGTTCGCCATTGGGTGGCGTCCAATCGATTACAACATCATCGTGTAAGCGTTCGATGCGATTCGCGAATGCTTCTCGTTCTCTGACATTTTCAGGACTGTCCGTGTCGTTCCACAGAAGATAGCGGTAATATACACCCGCGGCACTCTTCGAGTCGTACAAGAACGAGAATCGCTCGTCCTCTTGGACTTCCGGAAGTGACATGAGCATAGCTTCCATCTCAAGAGCGTGTTCAGAGTCGGGTTCGGTCAGCAATCGGTCGACAATGGTGTGTATGGCCCTGATCGTCTTGATGTCCTGTGGCGGTTTAACCACTACATTGGCATTGGGAGGAGGCTGTGCCCGGTTGACTGCCTCAAAGGAATCAGGTGGAGCAAAGTGAGACGGCGGTGGAGCATTGCGCATGCTCGGTCGTGAGTGCGCATCTTTTGCAGCCTTCTCTGCGCCGAATGGCTCTGAGGATGTTGCATTTGGACCAACTGATAAAGTAGGGAGCAGCGCTGTTGAAGAAAGATGGCGAGAAAGTGATAGATGGAAACCAAAACCAAGGTACTTGTCTTTGAGCGTGCTTACCACGGTGTCGATTCGCGATGTTGATGTTTCGGAAGACAGGGTAGCTATAGCTGTCAACGACTTTCTGGCCGCTGGCGCAGGTCCTGTGGGTTGTTGAAAGAGTACAGAGTGAACCTCGAGGTGGTCTCTTAGCAGCGCCTTCACATCGTCCGCAGTTGTCGCCGGTGGTAGAGATGACAATTGAACAGTTGGCCGGGGCGCAACATCCTCTGGTTCCTCCTCCTGGGCTTGATACCCGTCTTGACCCTCGCGCTTTGCCAGCCCTGCATTTGTGTAATCGTCCACCAATGCCTGCTGCTCTCTCCGCGCTTCTTGCTGCTCTCGCAACTCATCCAGCGCTCGTTTTCTCTTCAGACTCGGCGGTGGTGGGCCCGGTATTGGTCCCAGACTGCCAGGACCTGCTCGTCGAGGACCGGAAGGAGGTCCACCGCCCTGTCCGAAGCTCGATCCACCATATCCTCCAGGTCCAGATCCAGGTCCCCGGGGCGTAACAGAGGGCGGAAACCCGTCGAATCGATCGTCTGCATCGTCGCCGCCACCAAAATCGTCCTCAAACTGTTTCAGCGCGGCATCGGTTTCCGCCTTTTCACGCCGCCTCTTCTCGTCCTGTGCTTGCTTGTCCTTTTCAAATGCGGATAGCTTCTTGGCCGCATTCAGCTTTTGTGAGACTTCAGGAAACTGCTCGGGCGCATCGTCACTCGCCATGTTGGTGGAATGTGACCAAGGGAGGTTGGGTGCTTGACACGAGATGCCGTGGAAAGAACGCGATGTTTGTGTCAAGAAAGCACTGTCGGTCGTTCTTCTTCAAATTCAACAGTCCAAGGGTCGAATTGTCGTCTGATCTCTGGAAGAAAAGTGTATCTCTGCCGGTTCTAACAGCCACTTTGCCAATCGACAGCTATTGATACATCAGAATACGACGACGGTGTCGAGAGCGTACGGATGTTGCTTGTCGGAGGTAAAGTTGAGATTCCGCTGCCGTTGCCGTTGCCAGAACTGCACTGATTTGCGTCTGTGAGACGTCTCACGCAGTTTTGAGTAGATGTAGATGCGATTCGGCCCTACCCTCTCTCACTCTAGAGTGCTTTCTTGATGCGTCCAGGACTCAAAGAACGATCTTGGTCAGCCAAAGGTGGTGTGCTAGGTAGAGATGCAATGCACAAATAAAGTTGAGCAAGGTCAAGGTCACGGTCACGCGCTTCCCCGCTAGCATCTTCGAGCTTCTGCACGATACCACGGGAGCCCGCAGTAACTTATGTAGAACTATTGAGACCACCAAGCTTCCTCCAACATCCACCACCTCGTCGCCGCACATCTCGAGAATGGGAGCCGACCCCGACGGCGATGAGGACGACGTAGAGTGAAAGCGTCTGCGATATAGTGCCCCCAAAACCGGCCCACGTCCCACGAGAAAGGCGCCGCCGCCGCCATGTCCGTCTACAAGGAAATCGTCGACGCCATCTTCGCCGACCTCAAAGCGCGCAGCGAGCTTGTGCGCCATAATGCCGCCGCCCGCCTGTTGGATAACGTTAACACGGCCTACCGGGAGCTGGCGCAGAGTCCCTTTCAGACCTACTATGCCGATGTCAACAGTCGCATGGTGAATATGATCCTGGGCGGCAACGATACCCACGAACGGACCGGAGGTCTATATGCCCTCAACGCCCTCATCGACTTCAAGGGTGACGATGCTGCGCAAAAAGTGCCCAAGTTCAGCAACTACATCAAGCGCACGCTTGAGGGGAATGATACCAGTGCAATGGTTGTTGCCGCAAAGTGCTTGGGTCGTCTCGCTACTCCCGGAGGTGCTCTGACTGCAGAGCTTGTGGAAGCGGAGGTCAAACGAGCCCTGGAATGGCTCACATCTGAGAGAACGGAGAATCGACGCTTTGCTGCGGTCCTCATCCTCCGGGAACTGGCGAGGAACAGCTCGACTCTGCTATACATGTACATTCCAGGGATCCTGTCTAGCGTGTGGGAAGGACTGCGCGATCAAAAGGTTGTCATTCGTGAGACAGCTGCCGAGGTGGTATCGCAGTGCTTCCTGATCCTTTCCAAGCGCGACCCGCAGCAGAAGAATACATGCCTCACCCGCATGCTTGAGGGTGCGCAAGATGGTTTCAAGCGTGGTACTGTGGAGTGCATACACGGCTCCCTGCTGGTCTACAAAGATCTTCTGATCCAAGGTGGTATGTTCATGCACGGCACAAAGTACAAGGATGCTGGTGATCGGGTTCTACTACAGCAATACCGCGAGCACAGAGATCCAACAATCAGACGCACTGTTGTGGAGATCATCCCGCTGCTTGCTTCCTACTCACCCAAAGACTTCTGCAATCTCTACCTTGCCCGTTCGATGCAACATCTGCAGACTCTACTCAAGGATCCCAAGCAAAGGAACCTGGCATTCGTAGCTATTGGCAAAGTCGCACACGCAGTTACATCAGCCATTGCTCCCTACCTCGATACGATCCTCCTACACATCAGAGACGCTCTCTCGGTGAAGAACCGGACAAAGCACTCCGATGAGGCACCCATCTTCGAATGCATCAGCATGATGGCTATTGCCGTTGGCCAGACGCTGAGCAAGTACATGGAGGCGCTTCTGGATCCTATCTTTGCATGTGGACTTTCAGACTCCCTGACACAAGCGTTGGTCGACATGGCACATTACATTCCACCAGTAAAATCCACCATTCAGGAGAAGCTATTAGACCTGCTCAGTAGAACACTATGTGGCCAGCCTTTCCAGACTCTTGGCCACCCTACTCAAGGTAAAGGCCTCCCTCCAATCTTCAACAGAGACTACCGAGATCAAAAGGACCCACAGCACCAAGAACACAAGGACCAAGAGATTGCGCTCGCGCTTGTGACGCTTGGCTCCTTTGACTTCAGTGGTCATGTGCTGAATGAGTTCGTTCGAGATGTGGCAATTCGATATGTTGACGACGATGATCCCTTGATCAGAAAGGCTGCGGCACTGACTTGCTGCCAACTCTTCGTCAAGGACCCGATTGTGCATCAGACAAGCCACCATGCTATTCAAGTTGTGTCAGACGTGATTGAAAAACTTCTTAGCGTCGGTGTCTCCGACATCCAAGCAGAGATTCGGCAAACAGTACTTGTATCGCTGGATGCACGCTTCGACCGTCACCTGGCAAAAGCTGAGAATGTCCGCATTTTGTTTCTCGCCCTCAACGATGAGAAATTCCCCATCCGAGAGGCTGCCATGACTATCATCGGTAGGCTGACCGCAGTCAACCCCGCTTACGTCTTCCCATCACTGCGCAAAGTGTTGATCCAGCTGCTTACCGAGATTGAGTACTCCAACAGCCCCAACAACAAGCGTGAGTCTGCGCAGCTGATCAGTCACTTGGTGAGCGCGAGCAGCAAGCTCATCAAGCCATACGTCGACCCGATGGTCACAGTGCTCCTTCCAAAGACGGAAGATGCCAACGCTGATGTTGCTGCTACAACACTCCGCGCACTCGGCGATCTTGCGACCGTAGGTGGTGACGATATGGTCAGATATATTCCCGAACTCATGAAGATCATCATCAGAAGTCTGCAAGATCTTGCTTCTCCAAAGAAACGGGAAGCTGCGCTCTGCACATTGGGACAGCTTGCTAGCAACAGTGGCTATGTCATTGACCCATACACTGACCACCCTGAGCTGTTGACCATCCTGGTTAACATTGTCAAGAATGAGGCGCCAGGCGATCTTCGACGAGAGACGATACGATTGATGGGGATTCTCGGTGCTCTTGACCCGTACAAGCATCAACAAGTTGTCGAAGAGTCTCCGGACTCCAACCTCCGGGCAGAAGCTGAGGCCGAGTCGGACGTGACACTCATCATGAGAGGTCTAACGCCCAGCAACGAGGACTACTATCCTACTGTCGTTGTCAACACCCTCATGCAAATGCTCAAGGAGGACACGCTGAAGCAATACCATTCCAGTGTTGTGGAGGCAGTGATGAACATTTACGCCACCATGGGCATGAAGTGTGTGCCATTCCTGGGAACAGTCGTACCCGGAATCGTCAGCGTGCTCAAGGACGCCACATCTGAGAATCGCCTTGAGGGCTATTTCAACCAGCTCAGTATGCTCGTCAAGATTGTCCGGCAACACATCCGTCCACATCTGCCTGTCATACTAGAAGCTATCAGTGATCACTGGTATAAGAGCAACCAGCTACAGGCCACCATCCTCACCCTTGTTGAAAGCATTTCGAGAAGTCTGGAAGGCGAGTTCAAGGTTTATCTGGCCAGCGTTCTGCCGCTCATGCTCGGCGTCCTCGACGCAGACAACCGGACCGACAGCGGTCGTGCAGCGTGCATACGAGTGCTACATGCTTTCTTGGTGTTCGGTCAGAGTGCCGAAGAATACATGCACCTCATCATTCCAGTGATCGTCCGCATGTTTGATACTTCAGATGGACGCTATCGACACCGAGATGTCCGAAAAGCAGCAATCGAAGCGATCGGGAAGCTCAGCCGGAAAGTGAACATATCTGAGTTTGCCACCAAGATCATCCATCCACTGGCTCGTGTTCTGCAAAGCACGGACACTCTGCTCAAGGTGCCCGCGATAGAGTGTTTATGTGCTTTGATGTACCAAATGGGCCAAGAATACACGCACTTCATCCCCATGATCGATAAGGTCATGGTGCAGAACAGGATCAACCACTCACACTATCAGTCCATCATCCAAAAGCTTCACAAGCGTGAAGCTCTGCCACAAGATCTTACCGACGACAAGTATGCCGAGGAGGTCGAGGATATCACTGTTCCTGATATTCAAACGAAGAAGCTTGCGGTCAACCAGCAACATCTGAAGAATGCCTGGGAGGCAAATCAAAAGTCTACCAGAGAGGACTGGCAGGAGTGGATGCGTAGATTCTCGGTCGAGCTGCTCAGAGAGAGTCCACAGCAGGCGCTCAGAGCATGTACCAACCTTGCGGGAGTCTACGCTCCTCTTGCTCGTAGCCTTTTCAACAGTGCTTTTGTCAGCTGCTGGACGGAACTCTACGACCAATACCAAGAGGAGCTGGTACGCTCGATTGAAGTCGCTCTGACAAGTCCCAACATCCCACCGGAAATTTTGCAGATACTCCTCAACCTGGCAGAGTTTATGGAACACGACGACAAAGCCTTGCCCATTGACGTTCGCACGCTTGGCATGTATGCTGGAAAGTGCCACGCATTTGCAAAGGCATTGCACTACAAAGAACTGGAGTTCAACGCTGAGCAGAATGCAAGTGCTGTAGAAGCCCTGATCTCCATTAACAACCAACTGCAACAGACTGATGCAGCCTTTGGTATCCTTAGAAAGGCCCAAGGTTATCAAGACGTTGATCTCAAGGAGACATGGTTTGAGAAGCTCCAACGCTGGGAAGAGGCTCTTCTCGCCTATCAAGCGCGTGAAGAGGCCGAAGGAGGTCCCCAAAAAGCGTCTTTTGAGGTCGTCATGGGCAAGATGAGGTGTTTGCACGCACTCGGCGAATGGGACACTCTGTCGGCTATAGCACAGGACAAGTGGATGATTGCGTCGAGTGAGAACAAACGTCATATTGCACCCTTGGCCGCGGCTGCTGCTTGGGGTATGGGTCAGTGGGATATCATGGACGACTACCTTAATGCCATGAAGCAATTCACTCCGGACCGGAGCTTCTTTGGTGCCATTCTGTCCATTCACCGAAACCACTTTGAGGACGCTCATGCCCACATTGCCAAAGCGCGGGATGGCCTCGATACCGAGTTGAGTGCGCTGTTGGGCGAGAGCTACACCCGTGCGTACAGCGTCATTGTGCGCGTTCAGATGCTGGCGGAGCTGGAAGAAATCATCACCTACAAACAGCACATGAATGATCCCGAGAAGCAGGAACGCATGCGCGCTACCTGGACCAAGAGACTTAAGGGTTGCCAGCGCCAAGTCGATGTTTGGCAACGCATGCTCAAGGTCAGGGCTCTTGTCATAACACCACAAGAGAATGAGGACATGTATATTAAGTTCGCCTCCATCTGCCGCAAGGCTCAAAGAGGTGGCCTGGCTGAGAAGAGTTTGAACAGCTTGCTTGGAAGTCAAGCGTGCATTGGCAATCTTCAAACGGGTCCAGAGGGCTGGGAAAGAGTCAAGAGAGCTCCTTACCAAGTGCAGTACGCCACTTACAAGTTCCTCTGGAGCAACGATCAGCATGACGTTGCACTTCATGCATTGAAAGAGTTCACTCTGCGCTTACGAGAGGACTATGAAGATAGCAATACCGCCGCTCTTTCCATTGCTGGTCCCACGATGAACGGTAATCATGGTTCTCTATCGAACGGCACCAACGGCGTGAATGGCATCAATGGCATACATAACAGCGGCCCATTCGGCTCCGCTCACTCGCACCACATCTCTGCCAAGGAGAGAGCCGAGCTTGACGAATGGAGGATCCTACTTGCCAGATGCTATCTCAAACAGGGAGACTGGCAAGTCAAGCTCCACAACGGCGACTGGCAATCTGAGACTGTGCAAGATGTCCTACAGTCATACTACTCAGCTACGAGGTATAACGAAAACTGGTACAAGGCATGGCATGCATGGGCGCTCGCGAACTTTGAGGTCGTCACATCTCTCACATCAGGAGATAGGGAGTCCGCAGATGTTCCACATTACATTGTCTCGGAGCATGTTGTCCCGGCCATCAAAGGATTCTTCAAGAGTATCGCGCTTTCCTCGTCCAGCTCGCTTCAAGATACGCTGCGGTTGCTGACAATGTGGTTTGCCCATGGGTCACACCAAGAAGTCACTCATAGTGTCACCCAAGGAATAGCATCCGTCAGCGTTGACACTTGGCTAGAGGTGATTCCCCAACTCATTGCCCGTATCAACCAGCCTAACAGACTGGTGCGTGAAGGCATTCACAACTTGCTGGTAGAGATTGGTCGCGCACATCCACAGGCACTGGTCTATCCTCTGACAGTCAGTATGAAGAGCGACGTTGGAAATCGTTCGCGATCCGCGGCCAAGATCATGGAGGCTATGAAGCAACATTCACCCAAGCTGGTAGAGCAGGCAGGACTAGTCAGCCACGAACTCATCCGTATCGCCGTCCTATGGCACGAGCAGTGGCACGAAGGCTTGGAAGAGGCTAGTCGTCTCTACTTCGGTGACCACAACATTCAAGGCATGCTGGCGACCCTTGAGCCCATGCACGAGATGCTCCGCAAGGGCCCTGAGACATTGCGGGAAATCTCATTCATCCAATCCTTTGGTCGCGACCTCAATGAAGCCCGTGACTGGTGCGAGGCCTACAAATCGACAAAGGAAATCGGCGACCTTAACCAGGCGTGGGATTTGTACTATGGCGTTTTTAAGAGGATCGCACGACAGCTTCCGCAACTCATGAGTCTTGAACTGCAATATGTTTCGCCTGAGCTGAAGAATGCGCATGATCTTGATCTTGCTGTGCCGGGTACATATATCAGTGGAAAGCCGATTATTCGCATCCAAGTCTTTGATCCTGTGGCGACTGTCATTTCTTCCAAGCAACGGCCCAGAAAGCTGGGCTTGCGGGGAAGTGATGGAGCCAAATATGACTTCATGGTCAAGGGTCATGAGGACATTCGACAGGATGAGAGAGTCATGCAACTCTTTGGCTTGGTTAACACTCTTCTCGCCACCGATCCGGAATGTCTCAAACGTCACCTCAACATCCATCGCTACGCTGCCATTCCACTCTCCACTCAAGCCGGTCTGATCGGATGGGTGCCCAACTCGGACACACTGCACGTGTTGATTAGAGAGTACCGCGAGAGTCGCAAGATTCTCCTCAACATCGAGCACCGCATCATGCTGCAGATGGCGCCAGATTACGACAATTTGACTTTGATGCAGAAAGTCGAAGTGTTCGGTTATGCCCTGGACAATACTACTGGCCAGGACCTTTATCGCGTACTTTGGCTCAAGAGCAAATCCTCGGAATCATGGCTGGACAGACGAACAAATTACACGCGTTCGTTGGGTGTCATGTCGATGGTTGGCTACATTCTCGGACTCGGAGATCGTCACCCCAGCAACTTGATGTTGGACCGCATTACTGGCAAGATTGTGCACATTGATTTCGGGGACTGTTTCGAGGTCGCTATGCATCGTGAAAAGTATCCAGAACGCGTACCATTCCGTTTGACGAGGATGTTGACGTTTGCTATGGAAGTCAGCAATATTGAGGGATCGTACCGCACGACGTGCGAACATGTTATGAGGCTACTACGAAGCAATAAGGAGTCTTTGATGGCTGTCCTTGAGGCTTTCATCCACGATCCGCTTCTAACTTGGCGTCTTGGGACTCGCGAAGATCCGCCTCAGACCACTTTCCCTTCTGAGCGCAGGGCAAGTATCATGGCAGATCCAAGCGATATGGGCGATGGTCCAGCGGGTGGACGTCGCGCTTCCGTCATGGGTGGAGATCCTAACGCACCGCCAACATCAGAACGTCCACCGAATAGCTCGCTTCGCCCGCGTAACCGGAGTATCGTGCAGACGAATGGGCATATTGATCCTGCGGACAAGGAAGTCCAGAACGTGCGTGCGTTACAAGTGTTGAGTCGCGTGAAGGAGAAGCTCACAGGACGCGATTTCAAGAAGGAGACGGAGCTGAATGTTACGGAGCAAGTGGAGAGGTTGCTGAGCGAGGCGACGAATTTGGAGAACTTGTGTCAGCATTATATTGGTTGGTGCAGTTTCTGGTAGTCTCGACTACTGTACAGTCTTTTATGGGCGGTCGTAATGGATGGAGGATCGTGCTTGCTTTTTTGTACGGTTCAGCGTGGAGTCATGTTGTTGTGGATTTCGTCCGAGGGAGGCAGGACGTGATGCTTACGGGTGTGGGCATAGCATGGGCGTATATATGATGAATGGGCAATTCGATTGAGCTAGATGAAGTCACTGTCTTGTTCGTCTCATGAAGCTGGTGTCTGTTTCGCCAAACTCGTGATAGAGTGCAACGTTCTCGTCCGAGCCAGCCAGATCCCAATTGTCGTGATCTGCCGCAAGCGCGATTCCACCTTGAGGCGTATGAACGAGGCAAGCACGGGTACACCTAATTCCATGCGAAGCACATGCTGAGAAGAGCTGAGGTCGGCTTGCTACCTAGTCTCTCGACCGCTATCTAGGTAAGGTAATTTCCCAAATTGATAGCTACGACTATGCTTCGAAAGTGACACTACAGTATGTTGATTCTACAGTGAATTGAGGGTTTTGGTATCTTCAAGCAGCGCTTCTGCGGGAAGATTGGACAGAATATCGAAACACGTGGTGCCCAACGTTCAATACTCGCAGTCATTGCATGCTGTCGCTGTGTCACTACCCCAACCCCAACCCTAACGTGTCCCGGATAGGGGAAGGGCGGAGGGCTTTGCGTGATAGTTGACATGACCTTGGAGACTGGAGAGGAAGACTCGTAGCGTCACCGGAACACTCTATACCTATCGTATGGCAGAGAGTCAAAGTTGGAGGGGCGGCTTCCTGCGCATGTGAAAAAGTCATGGTCGCAGAGTTGACTTGAGATACAGACCACTCACAAATTGGGTACCGAGAGTTCGAATACAGCGTCAATGTTGGTACGAGGAAATAGTCCTGAGTCTCCTCTCTGTCAAGGTGCTTCTTGCGTGATTGCTCTGAGAGTGATGTTGACATTCTCGCAGGGTGAAGGAACGAGAAAATTCTGAGTCCGTCAGCTGTTCTCATGTGTCCATCTGGGAAACGCAATGCCGCCCGCAATGAGGCCCAACAGCCAGTCTTCCATACGTGAGATACCCTCAGATGGGGTATGGAGAGGTAGCCAAAGCTTCAGTCCCCTCATCCGGCTTGTTTGATGCGTACTGGCCGCTGTCGGCGTACGGCATGGACATGTCGAGGAGGGCTGTTCTGCTGCTGCCCCGTGCCTGGAAACTCTCTCCAAACCTAAGTCATCTTACCATTATTCGGCTGTCACTTGGTTCGCTTGCCATATAACATTCCTCCAGTCTCCTGTCACGGAAAGACGATGCAGCATCTGACTTTTCCGTCTGCTCACTTGACCAGCCCAGCGCCCGCTGGCATCCGCAATTCTGTTGTATAAGTATTTTCTCTTCCCTCGCCCTCCCCCTTTCTCTCCTTGTACCGGACCCAGACTTCTGACCTCGCCATAAAGCAGTATCAGTTCCGTTTGGCTTGTACCTTGATTTCGAGCTCGATAGCCACTCCAGTTGCACTTTTCGGAGTCTTGCCGCTGGTGGTTATTCAGTATAAAGCACAAGCCTTCGACACAAAAATCAATCATCACACAAAGACTCAAACTAGCATGGCGTGGAGGGCCCCCTCTCCATACCCCCGGCTGGAGTCTCGGGGCACCAGAGGAAAAACCTTTGGAGCGAGATACACGGTGACGGTGAAAGCGAAAAACTTTCGCCGCAAGTGTGTCCGCGCCGCCCAGGTCGTAATGTCTCTTCTCCCCAGAGGCAGCGGCCCGCCGCGTACTTGATATATCCTCCCAAGTGCACGGGGTTCATCATAGGCAGGTCACAGCCTGTGGTGGGCTCATCGATGTCGGCTGTCTTGCACGCTGGCTCGGAGAGCTCAACAACTTCATCGACGTCGCTGTCTCGCACAGTGGCTCGGCGCGACTAACAATCTCATCGACGTCGCTGTCTCGCACAGTGGCCTGGAGTGATCAACGATCTCACTCGCGCATTCACCCATACCGTCGCCATGTGTCTCGCTGCGTGATGTTGTCCTCGTCGCATTATTTCCTTTCACACAAGACCGGCACAGGCACTGGGAGACTCTCCGTGTGTATGTATGGCCGTATAGTATCAGAGAGAAGACAATAGTGTCGTAGTGTCGTCGCCTCGCCGTCTCGCCGTCTCGCCGTCTCGCTGTCTCGCCGCCTCGCCGCCTCGCCGCCTCGCGCCGTTTGCCTCTCCTCGTGCTGCCGCTATCAGCTCAGCTTGCATGCGATCCAATCTGTCGCCGCCATTGCGCCATGCTCTCCCTCCGCTGGAGAGAGGCCCAGGCAATCGTCAACCCTCTCTGCCAATGAAACCGGAGACGATCTCGGAGACCGGCGTTGCGGTATGCAAATAATGTAGACATCAGCAAGCAGCATGCGCACCCCATTGCCAGCATGACATGAGCGCTCACGCAGCCAACGGATCGTAAGGTAAATCTGCGGCGATGAGCAGGTCACCGGTAAGCTCTATGAGGCCTTCGCATGACCTTTACGCCAGGAAAGGACATGGCCGGCGAAGGTGCGAAGACGCTCCTGACTAGAAGGAGTTCATCCTGCCGTTGTTCATGGGCTACCGCATCTTCTTTTCACGACCATTTTGCCTCCATAGCGAATGCCTGCGAACAACGCTCGGCGATGAACAGATCCGATTCCCCAGCAACAGCTCAGCGTGGCAAACCTTTGCAGCACGTCCGCCAGTCACACGGAGTCAGTCATACCCAGTTGGTCATACACACGATGCCGATATTCGCGAGAACCAACGTGAGCGGGCTGCATGAGGAGGACTAGCCCGCCTCCGCGCAATGCTCCGGCCGCTTCTACATTACACATGCGTGAGAGGACGCCGCTGCGCCTTCATACAGCAGAGTGGCCCGACAACTACATTTGGGAGGCTTCGAAGAACCAAGGTCGCCCAGAATGCCCGCTGAGGCCACTAAGTGTCTCGAGATGGCGCAACTCACAGCATCGCACTTCCCCTCTGGCCTTATCCTGCTGCGCGGCCGGATGCGACTCGCAGCATGGCAGACACTACCAACAGTGTGCTTTTTTAGTGCGGAGCGGCTTTCAAGACGAGCCCGGTGCTCCGGCACGCGAGAACCTACATACGGACACTTCCTCTACTTAACTACAGAGGAAGACTGGATGTGGCACAGGTCGGTGATCAGGAGTGCTAGTCGCTGCCACCGGCCACATCAACCAAGGCATGACGGCTGCGTCCAGTGCGGCTTGAAAAATAAGAAGGGTCCATGCCAACGAGAATGGTTCATAGGAGAGCGACGATGGCGTATATGTCCGCCCTGATGCCACTTGAGAGCGACGCGCCCACGTCGTCTGAAACCTGCGCCGAACGGCGAACGCTATGCGCAGGATCTCACGTGCGACCAACATGATCGCACGGCCGACCCGAGGACTACTGTACACGATCGCAGAGCAAAAGCAGCAGCATGCCCGAGTGGTGCAACCTAGTCGGGATGGATTGAGAAAGCTGGCTGGCTGATGTAGAACATAGACCCGGCGTGCAAGAGAAGACAACAGAGGTCATTGTGCTACATAGTAACACGAACAATCATCCACTGCCCTTCGCCTTGGTCATAGGTCCCCAGTTCTCCCTCGGGTTCATCTGGTACCGCACAAGCTTCTTCGCGCCTTTCTCAAGCTTTGGGTTCCGCCCGAGCGCTTCGTCGAACACGACCTCAATGCGTTGCGCTTCGTGGCCAGGCTTCTTCGCCTTGGCCGCCCCCTCTGTGATGATCTCCGGTGTGGCCGGCTCAGCTTCAGTCCCGTTGGCTTTCTCAGTCGCAGCCTCGGGCTGCTCGATCTTCTTGGCATTCTGCATGATATGCCAACCTGCAGAGCCTTCTTTCAGCGCACCGTCTTTAATGGGCTGCTTCTGCCGCACCCACTCTCGCATAATCTCCCAGATCACGCTCCACGGCGCATCAGTCTTGATGCTCCCAGGCTGACAATGACTTCTCGTCACAGTGTAGCCAGCGTGTCTCAAGGCACCCTTGACAGATGCGTCAGAGGGAGCAACACAGTGCAACACTTTGCTGAGCGCGGACAGACTGATGAAGAAAGGATGATGATCCAAGGTCTCAGCTGGGACCTTTGGAATCATCTCCTTGTTTTCCTTTTGGGTAGCAGACTTGCCATCCTTATCATTCAAGGGATCCTTGTTGACTAGAAGTTCATCAAGAGCTGTCGTCAACATACCTTCGATACGTTGCTTTGTCTGGTACGTCTCCTCATCGGCAGAGTCCAAGCTGGCAAGAACATGCTCAATGAAAGCGCGGTTGTGGATTGGTCCTCCCCACATTGGACCTGCGACGTGCGTTTTCTGCTTGCAGTGATCGCAAAGTCTGTCTGCATTCGGTGCCTGTGCAATTGTATGCTTGTAGAAGAAAGTGCTGTTCTTGCCTGCTTGTGACACATTTCGGCCCAGCATATTCGTCGACCAAGCGCCACAACCGTAGTCGCAGGAGTAGACCAGCATTGTCTTTCCCGCGAGAAACTTCACATCTGCAGGACTTTTGCGCACCCGGACGAATACCCTGGCGTAGAAGTCGATGTTCAAAGAGAGAAGAGGTTCAACAGACAGGCCATATCGGGCAGCGGCGGAGGCGATGGAGTTGATTATGAGACGCACTCCTCCCTCATGAGCATGAGATCCTTTCACAGGCATGCCGCCGTACAGCGCATACGTCTTTTCGCAGTAGCCGGTGGAAGCAAACACGCCCGCATCCGTGCAGGTCACGCAGAGCAGACCGCCATCGTTCAAGGCTTGAAGCGCTGCATCGATGAAAGGTGCCGCAGTGCCGTACGGATCTAGGTCAATCACATCGTACTTTTGGCTTTCGTGAGAAGGACCATGCGAGTCAGTGGGCGGGTACGCGACCTGGTACATGTGGCCAATGGCGTTGGCGGTGTTGGGTGTGATCAAGGACTTTAGATCGTTATGCTCAATGTTCAATGCCATGCTCTTGGTGGCATTTGGGTTCATATCATTAGCCACGACGGACGTAACAAATGGAATCTCTTTGGCATATCTCAATGCTCGCAGTCCAGTGGCGGAGAGAGCATCGAGGATGCGAAATCTCGGTGGAGATGGTTTGTTCTGGGTGGCATGTGACGCACCTTCAGCCTTCTCTTCGTAAGCTGCCGGCTGATTCCCAGATTTGGATACAGTGGGATTCGAGGCCTCGTCCTTCGATTCAGCGGCGGCTGAGATTTCTACACCTCCATCCACTGCGCCCTCGGACGCTGCTTCGTCCGCGGGCTTCAGCGGATTCCCATCGTCGGCCTTTCTTAGCTTCGCGCTGCCATCTTGCTGGCCGTTCGCAGCCTCGGCCTTGCGCTTCTTGTATGCCGCTCTCTTCTGCTGCGTTCTTTCTCTGTACTTGTCATTGTGCGCCGTTTTTCGCGCTATCCAGTCTTCACCAAAGGCCTTGATACTCAGCACGCTCAAATCCCGGTTGAACTGCTGGATGGGGTTGTAGAAGACACTTTGTGCCTTCACCGACTCGTCCGATTTCGACTTGTCTTTGGCTTGCGGATTGACATGCTTCTGAGTGTTCGGTGGAATGAGGATGTACGCCTGGCCCTCGCGAATCGTTTCGAAGGTCGCGCCGTTATGCTCGACCAGCTGTCCAGCAGCGGGCGTGCTGGAGATCGGAAGAGTAGCCATGGCGCGGAGTGTTACTTTTCGGATATAGCTATGCGATATGATCGACGCACAGCATCTCCAAGCTTGCGATGTGTTATGCAGCATGCGATTTCACGAGCTTTCACATGTCAGGGAATGTTCGGAAAGGTTGAAGTGAAGATCAAAGCTTCAAGTTTTCTGTAGAACTCTGACTAAGCACCGAAGGGGAAAGTCGATAGAATATTAGAAGCGCCAACGACGACGAGGACGACAGTACATGTACCTTACCCATCCAAGATCACCACCTTTTGGTCTTCACCATTCCGCTCTTGACTGATACTTTGCACTCTCGAAACATTGTTGATCATGTTCGTCGGACCCACTTTGTCATTAATCCGCAGGATTCCTTTGTCCCGATCATTTTCAAGAGCCTCTCTTAACTCATCGATCGGTGGATGGGCGATACTGGCCGCCGACAAATAGCGTGAAGACACAGGGTAAGCAACACGGAGCGAGCGGACGTCAGAACGCAGAGTGCAATTGTCGTTTCCCGCTACATTGACCATTATCGCCGTGGAAGTCTGTTCAGATTGTTCGTCCAAGACGAGGAACCAATTTATTGCCAAGTGGGAGTTTGTGGTAGTTATCATCTGCTGGAGTATCTCCTTAACCTGAGGAAAGTCGGCACCTTCAAACGGGCTCCGAAGGATAGTAGTTGTATCGTCCCGTCGAAGTTCCTTAGTAGGTCCCCACAGGCGGGACTCGAGATCATGGACTATAGTAGACTAGGGAGGAGCCGACTCTTTGCTTTCTTGCTCGTGGACCTAGGCGAGAAAGTCGTTTATGGCCTGCGGATTCTGACATCAGATTCTTGCTTTGAGAGATAGCCTTCGTCACTCACGTCCAGAGTCAAGGCGGCTGTACAACAGACAGCGAAGTTTGTCACCAGATTGGTCTCCATCACCACATTTTCAATGGCTATACTGTTATTTAATGATTCTGACCACCGTTGGAATTTGCTAACAAGCATCCAGCACTGTCGCAACGAAGTCGATTCGCTGTAGGCTTCGACAAACGGAAGAGCCTTGAATCTTACAGCCTCACGACGCGGCGGGGGGAGATACACCGTTCAAAGTGCTTTTGCTTGACAGGGTTACCCGCCACCAGGCGAGAGGACAGGCAGTCGCGCTCTCAAGAGGGCGTACTTTCATTGCGTTAAGAACCTGCTTGTTGGACTTTCATCAACTTCTAATCAAGTTGATGTTGCAAGGAAGTGGAAGTTGTGATGATGCCAGCAG
Organism: Ramularia endophylla; assembly: GCA_002116395.1. NCBI lineage: Eukaryota > Fungi > Ascomycota > Dothideomycetes > Mycosphaerellales > Mycosphaerellaceae > Ramularia > Ramularia endophylla. Next base: position 28,577 of record KZ109609.1, on the reverse strand, counting down.
TGCCTGGAAAGTATATCTTAGATAACCCTGTCTGCCAAGGCGCTTCGATCCTAATCGAGATCACACCTTCCCTTTCTCTTCCTGCGAGACAACGACACGTCGCCTTGAAACAACGCGGTGTGTTCCATCTCGACGATTTGTCTGCACACGAAGGCCCACTGGCAGGATGCAGCTCTCAAGCTCTTCAGAGCTCGCCTCACGGCACTCACATCCGATGGAGTGTGTCTGGCACCTTGTCTAGCTTGTCTTCTTCTCGGCTAATCGGCATGGGATTGCGCTGTTCACGGGGCGCCTTGTGTGGCACGCCTCGTCATGCGGTACCTTTCTGTCACAGAATTCTCTTGCTCTTGTTCGCAAAAGCATGGATTATGGTGTCAGATGTAGCGAGCAATGCTGACGGGTCTGAATAACATCGGCATAGGTTTCTTGTCCATCTCATCCGAGACACTTTGGCCTAGCTGCAGGAAGCCAAAAACCAACGACGATGGCCGAGGGCAGACATGCACGGTCGACCAGTAGTAAGTGAAGCGCTATTTTTCGAGATCTGGCACTCAAACTCCCGCAGCGCCAATGCCGGACCTCCCCGCGGCGACAGTTCCGGAAGACGACAACGATGAAAAGTCAGTGCCATCGACTTCATGTCCAGCTGAGACTCCTCAAAGACCGAGTACCTTCAGGCAGTGGAGTTCTGATAAGCTCCGCCGGAACATGTTCGAACATCATGAGCACATCCACCTCCATTTCAAGGAGAGGATACGGCACTTTACGTGGACATGGTTTACTATGACCATGGCGACTGGTGGTGTCGCCAATGTCCTCTATCAAGGTAGATATCTTCCTACAACAAGCAATCCTCACAGTATGGTCCTGACCTTACCTACAGTGCCATATCGGTTCACGGGCATCTACCAGATCGGTTGTGTGGTCTTCTTGTTCAACCTTGCTCTCTTTCTCTTCAATGTCATCATGATATCTTTCCGATTCTACTATCACCCATCGACATTCTTACAATCATTGCTACACCCAACGGAAAGCTTGTTCATACCTGCAAGCATTATCAGCATAGGGACTATTCTCATCAACATATCCCAGTACGGCTTATATCCTGGCGCCGGCGCTGACTGGCTTCACTCAACAATGACGGTGTTATTCTGGTTCTACTGTGCTTTGGCAGTAATCTTTAGTTGTGGTATCTACCTGATCATGTAAGATATCCTGCTTCCTATCCTGCTTTCTGCGGCGGTCAACATGAGGATCATTCGGAATGGATAGAGAAATTGCATCTCTTGCAAACCATGAGGTGCCTCCACACGAGTGATGCCGCTTGCCGAGACGCGGAAGGGTCACGATGAATGCATGGCTCACCGAATGATCTCATATTGACCGCTCTGCTGCTTCTCTCTTCGCATGCTTACATTACTGACTATCCTGCAGGTGGTCAACCCAGACATTCACGATTTCGCAAATGACTCCCATTTGGATCTTTCCGTCTTACCCATTACTCGTTATCGGACCTCACGCCGGGGTACTCGCGCGCAGCCTGATGCACCGTCCTCACGAAGCTCTCGACATCATTATTGGCGGGTTTGTCTTTCAGGGAATTGGTTTCATGCTTAGTCTTATGATCTATGCCGCTTTTATCTACCGGTTGATGACCCAAAAACTTCCGCAAGAGAATCTAAGACCTGGCATGTTCGTGAGCGTGGGTCCCTCAGGATTCACCATCTCCGGCATCGTCTCGATGGGCGGGGTCTTGCCAGACGTTGTCTATCCCACATTCATGGGCAACGGCGAGTTTGCAGGCCAAGTCAGCAAAGTCATCAGTATATGGGTAGGACTGTGGCTCTGGGGCCTGGCGTTCTGGTTCTTCTTGGTCTCTGTTGGCGCACATTGGTCTTGCCTCAGCAAAGGAAGGATGACGTTCTCGATGACATTCTACTCCTACGTGTTCCCCAACACGGCTTTGACAACAGCAACATTTGCCATCGCGAAAGCTCTCGACAATCGTCCCATTCGAATTCTCGGCTGCGTCATGACAATACTACTGATCATCACCTGGCTGGGCGTATTTGTGATGATGATCAAGGCGGTAATAAACAAGGATATCCTCTGGCCTCAAAAGCAAGAAGATCGGGAGGACGATTTGATCCAGGGTTCCGGGAACAATCAGGACGGCGGCTGGCCAAAGTACTGTTCCGAGCGATTGGTCTGCGACGTCAGGCGTTGCTCTACACACGATGAAATGCACGCCAGGTTGCGAGAGGAGACATCACAGGAACCGAGCAATAGAGTCCTTGCGACCGGGATTGAAAATGTTGGCCGGCGAGATGATTCTGCAAGTAGAACCACATTCCCAGGACCATCACGAGGTCGTGCTGGGAATCCAAGCGACGAGCTTGTATAATGCTTGGACATACCGACCTAATTGCGTTGAATGATTGACACGAATGAATGAGAAAATGACCTTGAGAAAGCAGCCAAAAGGCACTTCTGGCAGATTTACTTTGTTCGTCCCTCACAGTCACGTTGAATACGGAGATCGAAGCAAGACCTGGATGCCTGGCCACTGCAGAGACAACGTACAAAGGAATTCCGGTCTAACTGAGTGCTAGCGTTACCGAGCACCTCACATTGCACTGCTTCTCTGCTCTCCAAGATATACAAGGCACCCTACTAGGCAATAGGAGGCTAACCGTTTAAAAGACCCATCTCTCTAAGGGACGCAACAACTCAGCCGGATGAAAGCTGATCCCAGCGTTCGCATCTCCTCATATCCTTGTGAGCGCTCAATAGAAACGAGGTCCTTCGTCGCAATGACCCAGGACCACGGGTCCAATATCGCCCGCGGTGTGGCAAAGATGGAGATTTTTCCTCCACTCGGTCTACCTAGGAGCGCAACGCAAACTGCAGTCGTTGGTACTCTGCAGAAGATCCAGAGCTAGGGCCTCACGTTACGAAGGAGTCCGTTCCAATTGAGGGCTAGCCTCACCGAACACCTCATCCCATACAACTTTTCTGCTATCTAGAGTTATACAAGGTACCCTACTAAGCAACAGGAGTCTGGTCGTTCAAAGGACCTCTCTCCGGTCGGGAGACAGTTATAGCCGAACGAAAGCTGGTCGCGCTTGCATTCCCTCAATTCCTGGCGAGCTCAACATATACGAGCTCTTTGTAGGACATCCTTCATACACGTGGAGACAATGCCGTCAATCGCCTGCGTTTGCCGGGATCAACCCGGCCATAAATTCCTGAACAGGAAGGAGAATTTCAACCACGACCATTGTTTGAAAGTTAAAACTCAATACGTTATAGCACTTATTATCGATCCTGGATGATGCATGTTTGTTATGCCGCAGCCATGCGGCATATGCGATGCGAACTATAAATTCCAAGCACCATAAGATTGACAGCAATGCCCATGTAGCCAGCACTTCGCATTCTTTGCAATTGTTAGCGTTGCACTTCTTCAAGCTGCCATTATGTTGACCAAAACCTCCATCCTCTTAGCAGCATGCCTCTTAGGCTCGGTTCTGGCATCACCCACCAAGACCATCGCTAAACGCGCAGACCTCTGCGGCCAATATGACAGCGTTGAGACCGGCGCCTACACTGTTTACAACAACGAGTGGGGCATTAACGGAGCGACCGGCAGCCAATGCTTTGGTGTCGACAGTGCCAGTGACTCGTTGATCTCGTGGCACACAACGTATGTAACAACCTCCAGCCGACCTCATTGGTACATTGCTAATCTATCGCCTCTCAGCTGGTCTTGGTCCGGCGGCTCAGACGGTGTCAAGACCTATCCTAATGCTGTCGCCAAGTATACGCCAGGAACACTCTCAAGCCTGAGCTCTATGCAATCCGCCTGGTCTTGGGACTATACTGGCACCGATAACATGGTAGCAAACGTTGCTTACGATCTCTTCACCTCTTCTACGCCCACTGGCACATATGAAAACGAGATCATGATCTGGCTTGCGGAGTATGGTGGCGTCAAACCCATATCTTTCAACTACGTAAGTAGACGGCTTGCAACATTTCGGGTGACGTGAACTGACAATATCAAGAACGCAGAAGGCAACGCTGTTCCCGTTGCTACCGTCACTCTGGCCAGCCACAGCTGGGATCTCTACAAGGGTAACAACGGCGTTAATGTCGTGTTTTCCTTCCTCCCAACGGATGGCCAGGCTATCGCAAGCTTCAACGCCGATATCGTTGAGTTTGTCAAGCACTTGACGAGCAGCCAGGAACTGCCTGATTCGCAATATCTGATTAGTGCCGGAGCTGGAACCGAAGCGACTTCCGGAAGCAATGCAAAGCTCACGGTCACCAGCTACAGCTTGGTCATTCTCTGAGCTTCAGGATATTACAATCACCGACAAATGGATCAGTAGTTTTGGTTGAATCGGATGAGCCGAGAATGCGGCGCTCTTCAAGTGATGCCGACTTCATGTCTTACAACCAGAAATTAAAGACAAAGCTTTCGATTGAAGGGTTTGGTTTTGATCACCTCTGTTTCTCTTCCATCTCGACATGTGAGAAATGCATTGACGACACTCTTCGATGCAAATAGTGCCATCTCGGAAAAGCTCTTCAAAAGTAACCATGTCTCGACGCATCGGAAGCCCTTGACACGACATGGTCGCTCGCCAAGTCTTGGATAGTGAATTTGGTTTGCTGGTGTTGTATCTCTTCTATCGATGGCTACTTATTGACCAACACCAATCGTAGGATGGCACTCTACTTCTGGGACTCAGCCACCTTCTTCGCCTTCTCGTCAAGCACCTTCTTCACGGCAGGACGCGCAATCAACTTCTGGTGCCATTCGTAGGACTTGGGGTAGCTGCTCTTCCATTCATTGTCAAAACCCTCGTCCATCAAGAACCCGGTCATGGCATTCCAAGGCACAAACATCAGGTCCGTGTAAGAAACCTTGTCGCCGACGAGATATGGCTGGCCGGTCTTTGAGAGGTGCAGATCGATCACACTCAATACACGCTTGATCTCGTTGCCGTAACGCTCGATAGCGCTGGTCATGCCCTTCTCGGAGTGGAACTAGAAAACCATAGTCAGCGCTCGAAGTAGAGTGGTAGGAAGTGGATCGGCTCGACTTACGTGGGTGAACCACGCCTTCTGGCCAAAGTATGGTCCCTAGGAATAGATCAGTTATGGTCTCCGTACGGTCTGCTATCGCATTACACACCTGGCCTGACACCTGGAAATGCTCCCAAACCTTCTCGTGGTACTTTTGGGGAGACTGGGTGTAACTGAGAGTGTGATCCTTGTCGTAGGTGTCAATCAGGTAGTCAATGATGGCACCAGACTCCCAGAGCGTAATTCCCGTGTTGGGATCCTCAATGGCTGGCGTTCCTGTAGCAGCAGCTTCAGTATACATCCAGACTTGATTAATGTCAAGCAGATGGACTTACTGCCGTTGGGGTTGAGGCTGATAAATGGCTCCTGCTTGAGGACAGAGAAGTCCATGTACTCAACCTCGTAAGGGATGTTCAACTCCTCGAAGATGATTACAACCTTCCATGGGTTGGGACCCTATCACAATTTCAGTAGCCAAACGGGACACAGTCGACACACGGGCGAGACCGACCAGGACGTGTCCATAGAGCTTGATTGGCTTCGACATGATGGCAGAATGATTTGGACAACAGTGCTAGGGAGAGCTTTCCGAGTAAAGATGTTGTTTGAGAGAAGAGGAAACAACTGACATGTCAACAAATGTCTTCCCCACGAAGGGTGACATCAAGGTCGTCCCTGATCTTCCACCTGTCCGCGAGGGGCGGAGCGTTTACAAACTCTGGGCGTACCAATCATGCCCACTGACCATACTCGATCTATAACCAAGGAGGTTTGGGCTGTGGTTTTAGAGCTCTTTTTCGAGCTGTCTGAGCTGTGAGCTTCGGAGTTTAAAAAGTCGTCATTGATCGACAGAAAAGCCATCGCGAGCACCTGCAAGACTTCGCATCGACCCTCACGCCGTACAATGGAATGGTTCGAAAAATCTCCTGCACGGCTGAGACATCTTGGTCAAATTGCATGCATCCTGCCTCCAGAGCAGTCAATATAAGCACGATTCAACGAGATTCGTCCGTCGCCTGTGCCTCTCTGCTGTCTGGGAAGCCAATACGCCGGATCAAAGATTTTTGATGTCTTCAAAAGCACTTGCTGCGTTGAAAAGACAGTTCAAGGATTGTTGTTGGCTCTAAATCATGGTGACTCATCCTGAGCTACTCGGTGTCGTCCCTGATGCAGTCCTCGGCCCTAGAGATAAGTCGCTTGAGGACACGCGAAGTACTTATCCGCACAGAAACAGTCGCAATATCTCAAGCTCACTTACAGCTCGTCACCCCTCGCCGCACTCCACACGAATCATTCACAACACTCACTGATCGCAACAATCCGAAAGAATGGCCGCAGAAGACAAGAACGAAGCAGTATCAATCTCTTTGCAGCCCAATTACCCTCGTCCAGCAGGTGTAATTCCAGCCGAGCACCTCGATCTACGACCAGATGCAGACATCGACTATGCTCTGCAGCAACCTTCACCCATCACATCGGAGAAGAATGTTTGGTTCTTTTGGCATGCAGGCTTTTCTCAAATGCATGCCTACACTCAGCGTAACGTCAGAGCATGGTATCGACGCTTCTCCCGCCACGGCTGGACGATTCGAGTGGTTGATCGGGTTGTCGGTTCACTCATCAATATCGAGAACTTTCTCGATATCTCAGATCCCGCGCTGTTTCCTCGAGCATTCGAAGAGGGCACTATTGGAGGAGATTATGGTAAGCTCCCAATCACGATAGCAGAGAGGATGAAGCTGACAGATTTTGGTCCAGCGCCGCAACACACCTCGGATCTTGTCCGTTGGCCGCTGCTTCTCAGATATGGCGGCGTCTACGCCGACGCTGGTCTCATGCAGATTGGAGACATCAACAGGCTTTGGGAAGACACAATAGGCAACCCGGACTCTCCTTTCGAGGTGATTTCGTATAATGCCGGGGATGTCAACGAACGAGATCTGACAAATTACTTCCTCGTCTCCAGACCCAACAATCCACTTTTTGCTCGCTGTCATAAACTACTTCTGAAGTTGTGGGAGGGAAAGAAAAGCACACAGGACATGCATGCGTCCCCTTTACTCAAAGATCTACCACTTCTTGGTTCTGAGGGTAATCTCACAATCGAGGAAGATGGTAAGATAATTGGCCCGGAGGAAGTCAGCAGGATGTTGACGGACTACATCATCCAAGGACAGGTCATGACGCTGGTCATGGGCCTTGTCGACGAGGAAGACAACTGGAACGGCCCACGATATGTCTCTGAGCATGTTTACGCCATGGAATTCATGGTCGGATCCCAGATGATCAATGCTATGACTGATTGGAATGGCCAGAAAGCTTTCATGCTCATGTCACTCCGTCTGCCCAAGAAGCCGGCTGAGGAAAATGATGAGCAGAAGCAGGCGAGGGAGATTGTAGAGGCGTGTTTGCAGAAAAGTTTCGGCTTCAAGCTTGCTCATGGGCTGATATTGAGAACCCACAAAGAGACTCTGGGATCTTTATGGAGGCGACATGAAGGGTCTGATGTTGAAGTGGGAACTTATGCACATTGGCTACGACAGGGGATGATCTTTTGGACGCAGAAAGAGCTTCCAGAGAGAATGAAGTTTGAGGTAATCAAGCCTCTCAAGATTGGGTCGTTGCTGCGAGAGTGATGAAGTCTTCGCAGTAAGATCCAAAAACAGTCGTGTCATGCAGTATAGAGATACAAGAGACTTTGAGACCAGGTTGCGCGAAGCTTGACTCAAGCCCATCGCCAAAATACTTATAGTGCCTGCTGTGAATATTCTCGCATTTAGCCTCGGACGTTTCAGCCTAATTCGTGCGAGGAATAGTCTAGCTAGATAAATGAGCCGGAATTATGCTGTCAATAAGCTGCCAAGGCTAGAGTCGGAGCCACAAGAGCAACATATCTCAGTGTTAGATGGGTGCAATACAGCATCTAATCGCATCGGAGTAGAATCCTCCCAGAGGCGCTGTCCCTCTCCCTGTATTAGCTGTATCCTTTGAACTGACAGCTACCTTGGTTGCTACCTCACAACAGCACCACGAGTCCATTGCATACCCGCATCAGCAACATATCCATCCGACTCCATGCGATACCCTCATCAGCTGATCAGCAAGACATCCATTCAACCCCGCCCACATCACTCACCACCCATCCCACCCATTCGAGATTCCTGTTGGCATAAGCTCTTCTGAACTTTTAGTACCTCTGCTTTCCAATCTGAAGAATATTGAAGGTATAAAAGATCGTTCTCGTGTCGAGAGTGTAGATATGAGCAGGTTCATTCGGATGGAGAATAGATGAAGAGAATGTTCGCGATGACGACTACCTCGGCCTACAACAGAGTATGATCTTTTGGGCGCAGAAGAGGCTTCTAGGTTCAAGTCTCAAAGACGTCTGAAAAGAGTTTGAAATGATCAAGCCTCTGAAGATTGAGTGGTATGATCTTGGCAGTGAGCTTGTAAGAAGCTTTCCCCAAGCCCTGCGAAGCTTCTCCCAAGCCCACCGCCAAGATTCACATGCCACTCTACTTACTGCCTGCTACGAAAGTTTCCCGCCGAAGTGCTCATGTGCTATCGTCTCTCTGTCGTCGTATCCCCTCATTGAGCCTCGAACAATTCGGTTCTGAAAGAGACCACGCGAAGCTTAGTCTGGTCAGATGAATGAGTCAGAACCGTGTTGTCCCGCCACAATTGCCGCCGTAGTACATCATTTCGACGCATCGGAGGAGACGTCCAACAAAGGCCCATAGTCTAGCAGGCTATGCGACCAGTCCAGTAGAGAGGGACAGGCAAGGGCTACAGCTCCGCTCTTAGGAGGATCCTCTTCCGATGCATTGAAATTCTGCAAGAGCAACGGATCTCGGTGTTCGATAGGGCAACACCAACACCAATATGACGAGAAGACTCTGAATCATTCGCTGTCGTCGAGAATTGAGAAGAGGGGAAGGTCACATTCAATCCTCAATTCTGCTCTTCTGCTGTTGCACTGGTCCTCGTCCTCGGCCGAGGTCCCGGAAGGATTCAGGCTGAATGTGGATCCAGCTGCCGCAATCTTGCATACCTTGATAGCAAGAGTTGACGGTGGGCGAATCCTATGGATGTCGTCAGCAACCAGGTATACTTTTTGTGCGAAAGTGGTCCATAGACAAAAGAATTTGAATGATAGATTTATCAACAAGCGGGATAGTAACTCCCGTTGGCCTATCGTCGGGTCAGGAACACAGCGAGGGAGCCTCGATCCGTTAAGAACTGGAGTTCAATCGGTAAAATCGGCAACAAGTGCCCCATCCTCTCCATAAAGGCACAGACATAGCGCTGTCTTCTCCAAATGGAGTCCCCGCCTCTAGGGCGCCTAATTTCGCACAGTCTCCGCCCTCTGGTTTCTCTATGGCTTCTCTCACTCGCCGTCAAGATCCTGCTAGCTTTCTTCTGCCATGTGGCGGATCAGCGCCGCGTGGACCTTTGCCGGATTATCCGGTCAACCTCATGTCTGTGTGTTGCCCACAACCAATGGTGGTCTTTGGAACTCTACGTCCCGCGTGTTGCTTCCGAGCATTTTGCCGCGAGGCACAAGCTGCCATGCTCGCATGAGAGGTGTGGCCACTCGGTCCCGTGCTCGATCTGGTTGGCGAGGATTCGCAATACATAAGATGCAGCATGGGTGAGGCTTCTCTCTCCTCTGGTGCTTCTTTCTTCTGTGTCTTTGCACGAACCAGGCTTGTACAACACCTGTCACAATGGCTCCAAACATGGGTGGGAACGAATTGTCGGAGAAGAGAGCCCGATATGCCGGTCCCATCGGCATGAAAGGTATCGCGGCCAATGGAAAGACGTCGGCCATTGCATTGTTTGCTTCCTTGGGAGGCTTGGTTTATGGCTGTGAGCATGCAACGAACCTAGAATCTCTCCCAGCTTGACTGACGACTGTACAACAGACAACCAGGGCATGTTCGCTCAGGTCCTCACCATGAACGCTTTCATCAAAGTCACCGATGGATACGCTGCCGAGACCGGATTTGGCCAGGGCATGTTGACTTCCATCTTGGAACTTGGTGCCTGGGTTGGGACTCTCATCAACGGCTGGCTTGCCGATGCTGTTGGCCGTCGACTTTGTGCCGTTATCGCCTGCGTGGTTTTCATGGTCGGTGTGATTGTTCAAGCTTGCGTCAAGGACGTTTCATACATCTTTGCTGGCCGCTTCGTTACTGGTCTCGGTGTCGGAAGTCTGAGTATGATCGTGCCGCTATACAATGCTGAGTAGGTCTTCGCCACTGTTGAAGCACTAGTCTCAAGTTAACATCCTTCCAGGCTGGCTCCCCCAGAAGTTCGTGGAGCTCTTGTCGCTGTCCAACAGCTTGCAATCACGTTCGGTATCCTCATTTCCTACTGGATTGGCTACGGATGCAACTTCATCGGAGGGACCGGCGATACACAATCGAATGCTGCCTACTTGATTCCAATCTGCCTGCAACTCATCCCTGCTCTGATCCTCATGAGCGGAATGCTGATGTTCATGCCCCAGAGTCCTCGTCACCTTATAAACAGAGGTCGTGAGGAAGAGTGCCTTGTGACACTGGCGCGCTTGAGAAGCACCGGCACCGATGACATGAAAGTCCGTATCGAATTCCTGGAGATGAAAGCTCTGCACGAATTTGAGAAGCAGACTGCCGCTGCCAAGTATCCGCAATACCAGGATGGATCCTTCAAGAGCAACTTCATGATTGGCTTCAAAGACTATGCCTCTCTCGTCACCAACCCAAGTCTCTTCAAAAGAACAATCGTAGCCTGTCTTGTCATGACATTTCAGCAGTGGAACGTGAGTCCGGCCGTGGTACTAACTTCACGTGGGTATACTTGCTGATCTTTCTGATGCCATAGGGAATCAATGCCATCAATTACTACGCCCCTTTTATCTTTGATGACTTCGGCTTGGGCAGCAACACAGTATCACTCCTCGCTACCGGTGTTGTAGGAATCCTCGAATTCCTGGCCACGATCCCGGCTGTGCTTTACGTCGACAAATGGGGTAGAAAATGGACGCTTTTGGCTGGCGCTATCGGTATGGCGACCTGTCATGTAAGTGTGCATCCAGTCCCCAATTCGCCAGGTGCATGCTAACGCTGATAAGTTCATTGTCGCTGGCTTGATCGGTTCGTACAACACAAGCTGGCAGAATGGCGGCAACAAAGGAGCAGGATGGGTTGCTGTCGTCTTCATCTGGATTTACATTGTCAACTTCGCCTACTCCTGGGGTCCCTGCGCTTGGATTGTCGTTTCGGAGGTCTTCCCACTGAGCATGAGATCCAAGGGAGTCAGCATTGGCGGCAGTGCCAATTGGCTCAACAACTTCGCCATTGGAGTGTCGACGTCGGACTTCATCAAAGCAACAGATTTCGGGACTTTCATCTTTTTCGGTGTGATGACTAGCGTAAGTCGAGATGGAATGATGCAATTTGCAATGGAAAATGCTGACTAGTATTCGATAGATTGGTGCTCTTTGGGTCTACTTCTTCCTGCCGGAGACCAAAGGCCGCACGTTGGAGGAGATGGACGAGCTTTTCGGATCAGCAGGGTTTGCTGCTGCGGATACCGCCATGAAGGAGAGGATCGAGCGCGAGATTGGACTCACGGCTCTTCTTGATGGTGACATCTCACCAGATGAGACCGCGGTCACCGCACACTTTGGCGAGAAGACAAAGGATGCGGCCACAGACGGCCAGAGTGATGAGCTGAACGAGATCAAGGAGTAGGAATCGAGCGTCCTGTCTTCGAGACTATGTCGTAGCTGACGGTATTTGTTTGAATGGCTTGACCCATCTTGTGGCCTGCTGACCAGAAATACATCGTGCTTTGCTGACATTACTCCGCCAAACAACAGGCCGCATTTGTAGATCTTGTCGAGATCGTGTCTGTGACGAGGTGGTCGTGGTTTCCTTCGATTACTGTTCTTGAAAATTTCTCATCTTGACAGCCCTGTTCATGGTAGAACCACAAGCTATGTTGATATAGCTGTATGTATAAACCAGTGGCAGGATTATTACAGTGGCAGCTCGAAGTGTTGTTGTCGTCTGTCACACAATGGCCTTGGCTGACGAGCGAGAACATAAGTAGGACTTTGGTACGTGTGCTCATCAGCGTCATGTCAACCTTGAATGTATGCCCAAGCGTCGAATGCAACAACTCCAGTACTCGATGGGAGAAGCGTTCAAAAAACTTCAAATCTCCGATTCCAATTCCTGCAGGTGAGTGTTCGGCCACGGGTTACTGTGATGACAATATCCTCATGTTACCCAGTATAAGCCAGCGGACTGTTCTAAGTCTGCTACAAGGACGTTCTCGCTTCCAGATCCACAGCACGAAAAAACAGGCAACATGGCGTCTCAAGGCCAGAGCAAGTCGCCACGGGTTGCAGATCCGAAAGACTGTCCGCGAAAGTACCTCAGTGACCAGGAAGTCAACTTCGGATCTCCATTCGAGGTGATGATCGTGTCCAATCTCATCTTTCACCAGAACAGTGTGCTTCTGCTGTGCCTGAAAGACGAAGAGAAGTCGTGGAAAAACAAGATCGGCGTGCCAATGCTGCGGCTTTCAAGGACAAACAGAAGTGGTGTGGGACGTTTGATGAAGACGAAAGTCGATCATGTCATGGACGCGGACATTCCAGTCGAAGAGTATGCGAGGGTAGCGACGAGGACACAGATTGGGTTGGATCCCAGTAGGTTAGAGTACAGTCGTGTCGCCAGCGCGCTGCACACTGCGGTCAGTCCGGAAGGTATCGAGGAGAGTATCTGGGTGAGTCTGTCATGTCCTTCCATGGATCAAGTGCTAATCATCCTTCGGTTGGTAGCTGAGAGCAAGTATCCTCTGGGTGGTAGATGAGATACCAGCGATGAAAGCTGATGGACATGTTTGCAATGAAGCGTTTTGGATTGAAGAAGAGGAATTCAGAAAGCTTCCTCGGGAAAACTTGATATGGGGTATCAGGGATGACATTATCACCGTCTTCCAACTGATGAAGAATGAAAAGGCTGTGCAGGGCGAATTGCAGTCGTGGTCCTGGAAATAGGCTGAATAGAATCCGACCACCGAGGTAGACACCAGCCGGACGGCGAGAAGCTAAGATTGGTGTCCAGTATGGTATTCAAGAGGAGACGCACGGAGACGCCAGATGCGTCCAGCTTGGCACAGTCGCCAGCGATAGCCGAAGGGAAAGCCACCCGATACGCCAAAGTTGGTTCTTCTGGCATTTCAATCCCGTGTGTAGTCACTCAAGCTACCGTTGCCAGATGGCCTCTGTTTAATCTTTTGGCATTACTGTACGGGCATTATACACTCGAAAAGCAAAATGCAGCTACTCTGAGGGTCCAAACCTCTTCAAAAGCTCAAGAAACGTCGCCTGTCATAGCCCATTTTGCTGTCCACGTAAGGAATGTGTCCAATTCCAAGTCCCAGATCATGATTCTCCCCAACGCCTCGCCTCGCGATGCTGTACATAAAACAACGACTCCAATATTCAATTTCTTGTCCAAGCTTCGTTCATCACCACAGACCCGCCACGCTCGTAAACCAGCCAAAGCTAATTGCGGTGAGACTTGCCATTCCAACGAGCGCAAGAAGCGTCTGCCTCTCCATCAAAGTCATCGCGGAATTGCAAGTGACACACTGGAAATCTGCCAGCGGCGTGTATGGCTGTGGTGTGTACATGCCAAAGGTGAATGAGTCCGCAACGCCAAGATAACCTGCCTGAGGCGTTGCGCTAATGTCTGAAAGCGCATCGTAGACAATGAGCGTGTACGTTTCCGTGAGCAGGGGTACGGTCGCACTGGATTGGAAAGCGCCAGTATCCCAAAGAATAGTCTGGGTGGATTGGACCGAAACATTTGTAGAAATAGTGTACAGCTGGTCGTTTAAGGAGCATGACGCCAGTATGTCGATATGGGAGGGCGTAGCGGACAGGGAGGTGTAGTTCCAGACGAATGTGACATAGTCTTCGATTTTGATATACGTTGTTGAGAGGGCATTGGGCGTAATCATGGAGATGCCGCCAGCGGGCAATCGTGCATCGTATGTCTTGGAGGTCTTGGTCGTCTTGGCTGTGCCCGTCGACTTTGCTGTGCCCGTCGTCTTGCCTCCCGATCCTGATCCTGATGAGGCGTCGCCGGACTGATCGGCCGTACCTGTTGTCTGAGCATCGCTGTCACTGTTTGACGCCGTCTCCTTTGCCGAGGTCACTGTGGTGGCGGTATTGCCCTGCTCTCCTGTGAAGGATAAATCGAACTTTGATGAGGAATCTTGTCGTCGAGCCATGGGTGCCACGGCGTTTTCAAGCTGACCCACGGCGTCCCATCCCGCCGACCACGCGGATGTCGCCGCTGAGAACAGGAGGATGGTTGTGAGAAACTCTGTTGGGCGCATCGCGGTTATATGTGTATATATTATGCTTTATGAGCGATTTCGCAATGTCGGGCGCGCTCGAAAGTGCGGTACGGATGGGCGAAGTCGATATCGGTATCGAGGTGTGCGGTGATGCGTGAATTGAAGAAGTCGCGTCCAGTCCTTCTTGCCTCTCGACCGCTCCTGGGTTGTTCCTGCTGTAGCGTACTGTAGCGAGTGAATTGAATAGATGAGGTAGGTGAATGCCACGTATGACAGGCGGATGGAGATCGCACGCAGTACAGTAACAAGAAGCGAGTGTGGGAGTGTTGATGAGGAGAGTCGGGTGAGGTTTCGTGCCACCCGCCTGAAGCAACACGGGGTTGAGAAAACGGGACGGACCCCTGTACGGAACTCCTCTAGAACTATTTTTGGCGTCATTGGGAGGAGGCGACTGTTTACATCTTCATACACCCGGATAGCCGTCGAACCGTTCCTTCGCCTGAGCTTCGCGAGTATTGAAAGCCAATGCCGTAGTAGCCTGAAGATATAAGATGCCACTGCAACGTACTTGGAAGATACTGTATTGGCTATTCATCAGCAACTCCGAGATGCACTTGGCAATGGCAAAAAGTTGAGAAGATCGACGCTAGTCGTTGATCCGATCACTTCAAACCTTCGTCTTGCCCCGACTTCCAGGACTTTTGGACTTCCTCCTTGCCTCCCTCAAGGACACACACAACAAGCTCTTAGGAGCTTTCACTTTCAGCTCAGGCACGCGTGCCTGAGCATACATACAAACTCGGTCGTACCGGTCAAATGCTGTGGAGTAAACAAAGTGCTTCGGAAAAGCCTGATCTCCACCAAGAGCCAAGGTCACGTATCGCATAATCCACACAAGTTCCCCGATACCACCATTCTCATGCACCAGCCTCTCAATACACTTGAGCAGATTGTGCCCTCTAAAGGCCTCGCATCTCCAGGCCATGCAGCCAATGCAGCGGAGTCGCGAGATATGAAGAAAGGACACAGCTCTGCTTTCGACAGGATTCTCTTCCGATGCGTGTGAGGTGGTTGCAGTGACACACTCCGTCCGTCAGGAGCACACCCTCACCAAGCCCACTTCTGATATTTCGTGCTCCAGTACGCCGCGGTCATTCTCTCAGGAATCACAAAAACTTGGCCTTGCTTGATATAAAGGCCATCCTTCCACCCACTGCAATACCTGAGATGGCGGACACATCGTCGGGCATATTGCAGATGGTCATCGAAATCGAAGCTGGCGGCTTCTGGATGCCATTTCTGATCGGGTTGGACAGACTCTTTCGATATGTTTGCTTGAGACTCGCCGCTACTCAGTTTGACACGTAGCCGGTTCCAAAGCTGATTCTCGACATCAGTTGAGAATACTCGGCTCCAATGGGCCAGGCCTGAGAATGTCCGTAGATCATTGTCACCAGATCTACGGCAGTGCTCAGAGCTACATTGAACTCGCTCGTTATTCCCCTCAGCCAAGAATGGTCTAGAGTCGCACGTTGGCATAAAGCAGAGCGTCTGCTCGTTCAGAACTGCTCGGGTTTGGGCCAGCCAGCAACTTTCTCTCCTCCTCGACAGTGATAAATCCAGCAGACGGAACTCAGATGCCGTCCTACACTCTCTTCTATCTCCCCCAACGAATGGTAATCCAGGGAATGATGGCGATCGGCCCTTTGGGATAGTTCGGTAAAATGGGACCTCTCTCTCATCCAAATCTAGGCTGATCGCGATCGCGGCATTCAGCTTCTCTATCCAGATGAGCATGTGCGGAAGGCTCAACGTCGCCAACAAAAGTTGCTCGCCTTCTACGCGAAGCCTGAAAACATTGGAGCGTCGAGCGTAGTCGACTGCAATCCCAACATCAGCCGCTTGAAGCGTGTAGCTTCGGATCACGGTTGGTGCACCAGTCTTGGTGATTGGGGAGAGAATCAACAAGGTTCCTCGTATCTCGCCATGGACCTTTCGCCAACAGCGCTGATTAGCGACTTGATTCGGAGATTCCAGCTCTTGCTTCAGCAACAGGTTGCCGTTCAACTTCGTGTTGCAGGTATAGTGTGGCAGAGCATCGTTGTTGATGGCATCCTCGTATGTTGGTAGGCTCAAGTCGACGGTCTCGAGGGTCATATTCACTGAATCTCCGGGTGTTGGCATTGCACGCAGCGCATACTTCGATGCTTAGAGTACATGTGCTTGAGGTTCTGAAGAAATACCTAGCTTCTTCAACGGACGGTCCGGCTTACGGAACGGTGATGTAACGGAACTTGTCCGGCAACCTCCATGGGAGAAACCTCGTGTTTCCTGTCACCTCGACGCGACAAGTCCGAATCAAACCCAGGGACTTGCAACATGCAAGTACGTGCCATTGAATTGCCTAGCTGGAACTGCGGAGGTACTTGGAACGCATGCTTGAGGCATGCTGGTGACAGCGGAACCGCTGGAGTAAGCTGAACGCGTGTAGCAGTCCACGATACGCGTCTGCAGAGTGTAAGCTTCGAGATTTGTCTTCAAGAGAAAGCCTAGTCGTCAATTGACACCTCATTCCACGAGTGCTCAGAGCGTTTTGTTCAATGCTTCCTTGAATCTTCCCAATGGCCAACGAGATAGTCTCTGTGTACGGAGGTGTTATGCAGATGGGTGTACTCCCGTAACTTTCATTTGATCTTGGCTCTGCCGCTAGAACTAGTGCTTAGTGACGTCGATCACTGACTTCATCTTGCTGGCATGGACAGACTTCATGCCTCATCATGTCCGGGATGTGTTGGAACCAAATGGCTAATGTCATCACTCTGGTGAGAACCGTGTTCAGTTGATCCATTGGACGGCGCAGCGTGTATTTACCTAGCACGCGACCTATCACGATGTCTTTCCGCCTCCTCGACCTGGCAGAGGAGTTGGTACTGGCCATTGCACAGACAACACCATTATCAGACTTGCTTCAGCTGCGGCTGACATGTAAGACGCTTTATGAGATATGCGATTTCCCCTTGAAGGAGCGTCGTCATAGACTCTATCTCCATCCGCGGAGTCTTCACTACGCAATTGACGTCTGCTCGGTGCCACGATGGTCAAAAGACATCATGGAGATTGTGATCCTCGGGAACTCGGAACCAAGTATGACTTCTCGAGAATCGCACCAATTCCCAGATTGTCTGCTCGACTACCACCCTTGGTCACAATTTCCTCCAACAAAAGATGGAGAGCGTGTCTTGACACATAGTGAACTGGTCGAGGCCGAGCCCAATGACTTCTGGCAGAACTACGCGGTCCTGATTGATGCTCTGAAATCGCTGCCTCGCTTGCAGACAATACGATATGCGGGGAGCGCTGTCGAACCTGGTTATTGTAGTGTATCATCGGCTACTATCATGGCCCATGCCAAGAAAAAGGACTTGTGGCGAAACTCATTTGGCAATTCCGGCCAGCCGCAGATGCGTGCAGCTCTTCGAACAATCTGGTGGTCAGATGCAGAAATTTTCACATATCTTCTTGCACGCATTCCCCAAACATTTACGCACGTGGATATTCAACAACCGATGCCAGCACTGAGAGACAATGGCTATCGACTGGGCAGAGGTCTCAATTCCATTTGGTCCATAAAAGACTTTTCTAGCGTAACGAGCGTAACATATACTGCACCTGGTCCTACAGGTTGGGCTTGGTACGTTACCAGTTTGCTCGAGGATCTGCCGGCTCTGAGGAGTTTGCGAGTCGACGTAGTGAGCTCAAGTCACGAAAGGCTTTTGTCAACAGCGTCATCACATGAGGCCGCCAGTCAAGCATGGGAAGAAGAGATCGATCTGTCTTGGAACCCTTCTCCGATCTTCTGTCCGAGGAACTCGCCCAACTTGCAGAAGATCACGGTTCGAGGCTCTTCCAAGACGCCATATACTGTTGTTGCTGAATGCCTGACCTGGGCCTTGAACCCGTACACAGACAAACATTACGATCTTGTTATGAATGATCTTACTGCGTCAAACGACGAACACGGCTCTCTACAGGACATTGCTAGAGTAACATTGTCTAAGGGTACTAGTATTGTCGATTAGGCAAGTGGAGGAATGCAGTCACCCATCGGAGTAGATTCAGTAGGAAGTGCTACATGGCATTCACATTGCTTCCTCAAATTCATGCGCAGCATATTTGGAAGACTGAACACTCCCCTGAGTATCGCGAATCTCCATTTCACAAAGCACTGGCGAGGACTAAGCATATTTAGAAAACGGTAGATCGATTGATCCGGGTGCCTTGCTACCTGATCAGCGACTACGCCAATCACAAACTCTGAGTGGTTTCAGAAGCATCAGCTGCTTCGGTAAAGCTACGTTGACATTAAAGATGCCATAATGCATTCAGGAAGGTAAGATTAAACGGCTTTAGAGTCACCAACACACGCAATGTGAACTAAACACTTTCCCACCTCAGCCTTTGCGGATATCCTCCTCCACTTTCCCCAACCCAGTCATTTTCTTCGTCATCCCCTCTAGCCAGCTCAAAGGAACAAGACCCGCAAACCAAGCCGACCATATCGAATCACCTCTCCACACAATCTGCGGAGGCGGCTGTCTGAGCAGATCCGCAGTCGCTGCTTTGGCCCATTCCTCAGGTCTCATGCCCAAATGGGCGTCAGCCCACTTCCCGCTCAGAACCTTTTCGGCAGCATCTCTCGCAGGCGCATAGATAGAACCCTCTGGTAGAGTTGGCCCTCGCGAGCGAGTATTCTTCATGATATTCGTCTTGACTCCTCCTGTCTTCATTTCCACCACTGCAATGTCAAACGCCTGCAGCTCCAGCCGTAAAGTTTGGGTGAAAGTAGCCATAGCTGCTTTAGAAGCATTGTAGGCTGCCTGGAAAGGCAGAATCATTGCAGCTCCGATGGAAGTGTGGTTAACGACCATGGCATTTTGCGACTTCATGAGTAGAGGTAGGAAGGCTTGTGTGACTGCTAAATGTCCCCACACATTGATGTCGAAGAGTCTCTTGGCTTCTAAGATGGAGATGTCTGCGATAGGCATGTTGTAGGAGGCTCCGGCGTTGTTGATGAGTATATCAAGGTGTTTAACTTTGGGCACGCAATTCTTGATCGATTCTTCGGATGTGATGTCGAGTGGTAATAGTTCGATGTTTTCCAGAGAGGTGAGGCTTGACATTGAGGAGATATTTCTGGCTGTTGCGATAACGTAGAGTCCAGACTTGTGAAATTCTCTTGCGAGGGCTGCTCCCATGCCTCCATCCGAGCAGCCTGTGATTAGAACGGTTCTGTTTGGTTGTGACATCTTGAGTCTAGCTAAAGATGGGTCGAGTTGCGGGAGATGAAGTTGGTATGGAAACTTGCAGTTTGCTCTAGCTACATGGATATACTTACAAATCGGCAGCCTCGAAGGATCGACGTGCAATTTGTGAACGCAGGGCTAGTTCTATGTAAGCGAGTTATGCATCTTTATGAGGTCGCCGAATTCCACTGTTGGAGAAGATTACAAGAATTAGCTTGATTATGTTGGAAGAAGTGACCCAACGGTGTCAAGGTGGTTGCAAAACAGCTAATTCTGTTCATTCATTCCACAAATTACTACATTCCACACCATGCCAAAGATCACAACCACAAGCCAAGAGTTTGACGGCACTCCTTTAGGCCCTTCAACCATTGAGGCAGCCACCATATGCACCATATATTCCCGACAAGCAAGACAGCGTGTTTTGGCAAACCTGCTGGATCCCGACGGCCTGCCCACCAGAGCACTGCGTGATGTAATCGTAGTTCTGGCTGCAAACAAATCTGTAATACTTCGTTAGCCAGATTGCTATTATATAACTTCACAGCAACAATCCTACCCTTGACCACTGGGGTTGCAGAACGGGTCCACAATCTGTGAACAGTCTGTTGGGCCAACGGCGGCGACGAAGCCATTGGGGAAGGTGTTTTGACATCTGTCGGTGACTGGACCGGGAGCAGGCTGTGGCCACCATGGCTGTGGTGCTGGTTGCCAGCGCCATGGTTTAGGGTTTGGAGCAGGTGGAGGGGGAAAGTTTTGGTTGACAGTGATGGAGTCTGGAATCAGATCGGCGAACTGATCAAATCCATTTGGAAGAGTAATGGGGTTGTCGACGGATTCAACAGATGGTGTCGAAGGGTCAAGGTCTTGTGGTAGGGCTGCCGCGTTCGCCGCTACATCTGGGATCTGTTGAGGGAGGGCGAAGGCCAAAGCCCCAGATGCGAAGAGGAGGGAGACAAGTTTCATAGTGGGATGTATCTTGAGGGTGTTGCTGGTTCGAGGGAAAGGGCTGTAATAGAGAGAGTAAAGGTGAGGAAGAGAGTAGTCTTTTATACCTTCGATTGCAACTGATGTTCAATTATACCTACCAGGAGATTCCTAGTCGCTCGTGAGCCGTACACAGAATTGGGCCACAAGGAAGCAGGTGAGCGACAGGCTTGCTGAAGCTTAGAGATATTCTTGGTATATCATCATGCGATCGGTGGAAAGGTAAGCATCCTCTTGCTGCCGGTCAACTCCTGCAAGATGACTTGCACATGCAAAGTGCTCTGTTCATCAGTGGGGATCGATGCGATTCGTCTCGAGCGCATGTAGTTTTACAAGTCAGATGAGTTCAGGCAGCTATATTGTTAGTGTCCACTGTGCTCCTTGGCGATGGAATAGGCCTGGTCAGTGGGCAATCTCTTCTTCAATCTCTGCCACGAGTGAGACCCAGTTTGCAAGTCCTCTGAGTTTTGGCAGCCCGTTGAAAGTTGTCTAGACTCTAAGGTTTTCCACGGGGAGATGAGTTTTGAAAATTGCAAGCAGCTGTTCTCAAGAGGACGTTGTGCTCCACCAGCTTCATCCTGGCTGTCAGTTCCCCGCCGTTCAGGTATGGATCCTTGTGTGCATCGCGGCTCCGGGAATCATGGGTTCATGGCCATCAGTTTGCTCAATCCCACAGAAAGAGTGTCGGCTCATAGTCAGCTTTCGCACGAACACATGAGCATCGCTTTTCCAGACTGGCCACCTGGACATCCGTCATTCCAAGAAGGACCTTCCAGGTATGCTTCCGCTCCCTTCCCATCATCGAGGTCTCCATTCGAGTCACAGTGTGGCCATATGACTGCGCGGGTCTCGTGAGCAGAAACTCGCCTTTTTAGATTCCTCTCCACTGGATCTGCTTCACACACTACCAGGCAGCGTGCCATCCGACTTCGCTGAGATCAGACGCCTGTAGGGGATGCTGAGCACGTCCGAAGCAGCACGGTTCACTGCTGTGGCCAAGTCTATGGGTAGGATGACCTGAGCACTTTGGGATGCTTATACGGTGGTTGATGGCTGCTGTTGCATGTTTGTTGTGTCGAGGAATGTTCTGTTCGCGCTTGAGAGCAGCCAAGTGGGTCTATACCGTAAGCCCGGCTATACTTGCCCCGCCAACCACCTCCCAGCCATCTCCAACCCACGGCGCGCAACCACCAACGAATTCTCCTTCAAACCACTCAACCAGCCACCAACAAGCAGAAAAGATGGCTGCTGGTGCATGCAATATAGTGATGGCGCCCTGCGACTATCCTTCCTCTGCATGCTCCCCTGCACCTCTTGCGCAACACCAACCATACCGTCCTCCGTAGACCAGCCCAACGATCAGAAACTCAATCTCAACGACCTGAAGTCCCTCCGTGGAGGCCGCGCTCACGATGCGCAATACAATCTCCTCTTCACTCTGGTCAGCGACCGCCTACCTCGTCCTCGGCGCAAGAGCTTTGCCCAGACCTCATCCCGCTGCGACATATCAAGTCGTAGATGTCGGCGGATCAACGTCCTCATCTTCAGTTTCTGCGGACATCATATACAAGACAGTGGCGATCACCAAAACATCGAAGCCGAAGACTGTCACGGAATCACCTGTGACGGTGACTGTCACGCCTACGACTTCTGCAATCGCCAGCACTACCGAAGCTCGTGTTACTGTGACCGAATCTCCCGTGACGGTGACTGATACGACGACGGTCCCGCTCAATACTGTGCAAGAGTCGGCTGAGACACCAACGAGCTACAGTAATTCGATTGCTAGAAGTTCGCTACCAACAATCTCGCTTCCTGCGAGCACAATTACAACAACGAGCCAGGCTGTATATGCTCCGGAGACAACCAGCACATGGACAAGCGCAAGTCCGTATGTGCCGACAAGCATTGCGTTCTACTCTTCTGCCGAAACAAGCAGCTCGACGGAAGCAGTTGTACCGACGGAAGCCCCGGCGATTGTACAATCAGCAAACACTTGGTCACTTCCGCCAACAACTGCAACGCATACGGTCGTTGAGACGGTCTATGTTGCACCGCCTACCCTGTCGCCATCAGCGTCTGCGAAGAGTGCCTTTCCGACCTTCATTGTACCTTGGAATGGGACTCAGCATCAGGGCAATGCTACCCTCTCTGCAAGCCAGGGATATAGCACTGGCTTGAGTACCTCTGCGGCACAGCAGACTAGAGCGCCGATAGACTTGTACTTGGCAGCATGAAGAGCCATCGACAGGCTGGAGTTTGGAAGAGTCATGATTGTGGTGTTTGTATACAATGAACTAGACGGAAATACGGCATAAGAAGGATGAAGGGACGATAATCAAACATGCAAGGCGTTTTGTGGACCTCAGCTAGTGCAGCACAGGAGAGTCTTTCTGTATAGAGTATTAGCATAGCGAAATGCACAAACTACTGCACCATATATCATGATACTGACCATTCCTGTTCCTGAGCTTCAATGCGTGATTTCGTGGTAGATCCTAGTTCATCAATTCATCGAATGCCAATGCCATGTGAAAGTCGACGCTGGTTGCTCCGGGCCGTGCTTCTAGTTCTACCTTAGCTTGTCTGGACCATCTCATCAACCACCACATCACCACGCTCAACCACACCCACTATGCGAACTCGAGATTTGTACAGTCTTTGCACACCATAACACGCCCGGACCACAGCCGTCTCCGACGGAAAACGCCAATCTGGACGACTCAACGTCACCGCCGCCGGTCGAGGACCAGGCGCGACTGCTGGAGGATGCCTTGACCGTGGTCCGCCAGCAGGCAGTGCTGATGCGCCGCTGCCTGGAGACGCCGGGGAAATTGATGGACGCGCTGAAATGCAGGTAGGCACATCCATCTGGGGAGACGAAAGAAAAGAGTAGACGCTGACAGTCCACCAGCTCAACGCTCGTCTCCGAGCTGCGCACCAGCAGTCTTGGGCCCAAACAGTACTATGAGCTTTACATGTCCGTCTTCGATGCGCTACGCCATCTCTCCGTTTACCTACGCGAATCGCATCCCGTGAATCACCTCGCCGATCTCTACGAACTGGTCCAATATGCGGGAAACATTGTACCACGACTGTACCTCATGATCACTGTGGGCACCGTGTACATGGGCATTGAGGAAGCACCTGTCAAGGAAATCATGAAGGACATGATGGAGATGAGCCGTGGAGTGCAACATCCTGTAAGAGGTCTGTTTCTGCGATACTACCTCAGCGGCCAGGCGCGCGACTCGCTGCCTACGGGGACGGGAGATGGTCCTGAGGGGAACCTGCAGGACAGCATCAGCTTCATTCTGACCAATTTTGTGGAGATGAACAAGCTGTGGGTCCGCTTGCAACATCAGGGCCATTCGAGAGAGCGAGAGCAGCGGACCAAGGAAAGGCAGGAGCTGCAGTTGCTGGTTGGCAGCAATCTCGTACGGTTGAGCCAGCTAGTGGATCTGGAAAGCTATAAGAGCGTCATATTGGAGCCGCTGTTGGAGCAAGTCGTGCAGTGCCGGGATGTGTTGGCGCAGGAGTATCTGCTGGAAGTCATCACGCAGGTCTTCCCGGATGAATTCCATCTGCATACACTGGATCAACTGCTTGCGGCGACGGCACGGCTGAACCCGCATGTGAATGTGAAGGCGATTGTGATTGGACTCATGGATCGATTGTCAGCATTCGCTGCGAGAGAGTCGGAAAATCAAACACCAGAGGATCGACAAAAGACTGAAGAGGAGTCCGTGGCTGCGCTGCTGGAGAAGCTAAATGTTTCAAAGGAGGCTGCCGAGGAGGAGTCAGCATCAAAGTCAACAGAAGAAACTCGCGAGCCCACAAATGGCGAGCCCGACGCCACGGCCGACGAAGCAGCATCGATAGCACCCACCGAAGAGACGCTTGTTGAAGGTAAAGATGGATCTCTGCAAGCGAATGGGGAGGGCGACAAGCACAAAGGCATTCCCGCGAACATTAAGCTGTTTGAGATTTTCTACGAGCAGGTCATACACCTGGTGACCGTACATCGACTACCGATCCAGGACATTACTGCATTGTTGGTTTCACTCGTCAACCTAGCGCTCAACATCTACCCCGAAAGGCTGGATTACGTCGATCAAGTCTTACACTATGCCACAAAGGAGGTGGCACGATACACAAACGCACCAGACCTTCATTCCCAGGCGTCTCAGTCGAATCTGCTCAGTCTTCTTCTTGGACCTGTCAAGACATATTGCTCGCTTTTCACAGCCCTCGCCCTACCAAACTTTGTACCTCTTTACCAGCAACAACCCTATGCGACACGGAGGTCAGTTGCCGGAGAAGTTGCCCGGAATCTATTGCGAAATGAAACCAAAATCACA
The DNA here is from genome assembly GCA_002116395.1 of Ramularia endophylla. Classification (NCBI taxonomy): domain Eukaryota; kingdom Fungi; phylum Ascomycota; class Dothideomycetes; order Mycosphaerellales; family Mycosphaerellaceae; genus Ramularia; species Ramularia endophylla. The sequence goes on along the minus strand of KZ109609.1, from coordinate 3,466 downwards.
ACAGCATCCCACCTCGAAGGCGTTCTTCAAATCCTGTCAGTACTGATCAATGAGGGCATGCAACAACCAGCAGCCTACTCTGGCGGTCCGGCACGACGAGGAGCTGTCGAGACCGATGAAACGGTCGAAGAACAGGGCTGGCTTGCCCGCATTGTGCATCTCGTCAAGGGTGCCGATAATGTCAGTCAGTTCCAACTCCTCCAAAAGACGAAGACGGCTTTCCAAGAAGGAAACGAGCGCACCAAATACACCACACCCGCTTTAATAACCCAGTCCCTCAAACTTGCGCGGTCTTTCAAGCGAAGAGAACACCTCTCTAGCGACGACTATGCCACACAATCCTCGGCGGTCTATAAATTCATGCACAGCACGCTCTCCTCGCTATATACCCGTGTCTCAGCAGCGGGCGTCCCGGATTTGGTTTTGAGACTGTTCGTTTCCTGTGGCCAGGTAGCAAGTCAATGCGAGAACGAGGATGTTGCGTACGAGTTCTTTGCGCAAGCCTTCACAGTGTATGAGGAGTCCATTTCAGATTCGAGATCGCAGTTCCAAGCTATCTGTATCATTGCTGGTGCGCTATCGGGATGCTCTGAAAGATTCAGCAGGGAGAACTACGACACCCTCATCACGAAAGCGGCGCTACATGGCAGCAAGCTTCTCAAGAAACCAGATCAGTGTCGTGCAGTGTACCTTGCCAGCCATCTGTGGTGGACCGCGGAGAAGGGCGAGAAACAAGAGGAAGGCAAAGAGGTAAGCTCCATCACATACTTCGAGACTCACAAGCCTCCAGATACTAACCTGAGAATAGCCCTATCGCGACGGCAAACGCGTACTAGAATGTCTCCAACGCGCTCTCCGCGTCGCCGACGCCTGCATGGACACCGCTGTCTCCGTGGAATTATTCGTCGAGATTCTGAACCGATATGTCTATTACTTCGACCAGGAGAATGATGCTGTTACTACCAAGTATCTTAATGGGTTGATTGAGTTGATACATTCGAATCTGAATACTACGGATAATGTTAGTGGGTTGGAGCAACCTAGGAAACATTTTCAGAGGACTTTGGATTATATTGCTGGGAGGGAGTATGAGGGGGTGGAGACGAGGGCTAAGTAGAGGTTGTATAGGAGGAGGTAGATGGAGAATTGATGATATGACCAGGTCCTAATTTACTAGCGACTGGTAGGCGTTCACAGTGCGCCAACGCTATACCTATGCCTCAACGAGCACCATGGTGGATATGTATAAGAGCCCATTCGGCAAATTCTTCGTCCGGTAGCGGATCACTCAAAATCACTCTCCACCGCCAATAGCCACACCAAACCCGTACCAACGCACTCAGAACCTGTTGGCAATGGTCCTATATGGTTGTCACTCGTTGTGAGACGTCGGTACCAGCCCTTTTGCTGCTGGTGTTCGAAAACAGCCAACCAACCGTCTTTTGAAAGATTTCGAGATCCACATCCTTCGGAACTTTTAATGTTGTACAACATTAAAGACCTACAACTATATCAACACAGCGGCTACAGCGCCAAACCAAGATGGAAGAAACAATATATAGGATTAGACCTTTCATTCCTAATGCTCAGATCCAAAATCGAGTCGCTTTTGAGCTTACAACAATACCGTTAACATGGCTCTACGCTTAACGTCGCTAATAGACGAATCTACCAACGATTCGGATGCCTCTGCTAGCTTACTAATTCAACAACCACTAGCCAAACGCACTCGTAAACCCTTAGCTAAGGTAAAAGCAACAACTACCTTTACTCGTATCGACGATACTATCGATCCTTAGCTTTTAAACAACTAAACTAGCTCGTAACTAGCTCTTAAAGCTACGTAATCCGCCTCCGACAGCTAGTTTACTTAAGCTAGTAACAACGTACTATCTTAATAACAATCGTAATCGTAATCGTAATCTCTTACTACTATAGGTAAAACTAAGCCGCTTTACTAGACTACGGAGATAAAGGACTTCCTTATAGAGTCCTACTTTAAATAAGTTAATCTTAACCTTTACGTAGACCTTAACCTTAAGGCTAAAGGAAAGTAGGCTATATATAAAGGCCTTACTAAGCGGAATAAGTCTAGTACTAAGGTTAAGTAGGAGCAATACTAGTCTAGGTTAGCGGACTTTAAGGCCGTCTATAGTACCTATAACATCCTTATTAGTATATTAGGGTTTAGTGTTAATTCTAAGACTAGCTTAATTACTATAGACGAAATAGTATAGGATAGACTATTAAACTCTAGTACTTATAAACATATAGCTAAACTCCGGTATAGTCTATATCTATACCTAGAGATTTACTATACTATCTTTACTAATAAGCTAGCTACTAGTAAGTATGTAAAGATAAGTAAGTAATATTAACTATAGGTAGTAATAGCTAAGCTAAGGGCTAAGAATAAAGTACTTAAGGCGGAGGCTATACGCGATTTAGCTCTAGCTTCTACTACTCTAACTCTAACGCTTATCGACGTACGAACGGAGATAATCGAAGCTAGTATAGCCGCTAATAAAGACAACGTCGCCGGCGGTACTAGTACTAAGAAACGTAAGTAACAGCCGATTATACTAGAGCTAACTCTATTGTTAAAGACTCTAAAAGGTACTCGGTACGGTAGAGCGGCCGTTATAGCCTAAGGGATAACGACTATAATAGCATAACTAGTACTAAATCGTTATACTTTTAATACCTTATTTATCCTATCTAAGCTCGAGTTCGTATCTAATAGAGACCTTATCCGCCTAGCTAATAAGAGGTTTATATAGCA